>JANHFJ010004355.1:26613-37399 GCA_032468195.1 Cerberus rynchops | reverse complement strand
TTCTATTCTATTCTATTCTATTCTATTCTATTCTATTCTATTCTATTCTATTCTATTCTATTCTATTCTATTCATTGAGAGAACACATCTGCTGAAAATTCCCTCCTACTTTTAAGATCCCAGATCATAAATGAAATGACAGGTCTTCTGTATAATAGTGTGCTCTTTCCAGAAGGAAGTATAGCCTATACTTCGTTGCAATTCCAGAGATACACGGAAATAATTTATTTAAAAGCACTTTCCTTTCAGCTGTGGCTATCTATCTTGGCTTTTATTGGGCTTTTATATTTGCTGTTTTTGTTTCTATGGTAATTTTACTGCCTTCTTTGTTATTATGTCTTTGAGTTTCTGTTTGTTGATGTTGTATATCATTCAGAGTACTTCGTAGCTGAGGAGGATTATAATCACTATAAAATAAAATAAAAGAATTTGTGGAAATTGCACCTCTATATTTTTTGTGCAAAACACACACATTAAAAACAGAGATCATTTGCAAGTTGTTCTTTTTGTAGCTCGATATCCTGTCTTATAACTGGGTGTACAATCTATAAATCTATACAATTTAAAACAATTAGCATATTATGATTATTTTCAGCCAACTGTAAGTTCATCTAGGATCCAGTATTTATTTTTTATTTTATTTTGCTCAGGATGATATCATAAGAGACTTTTTCCAAGAGTTTTCTGAGATGCAGTTACAATGTCTATGTCAGCGTAATCTAAATCTGAAGGAGATAAAGTTGCATCTGCATGATTTGTTTGCAAATCACTTGTATTAGCTTTTTTTAATTTAAGCAATCATCTCCAAGAGTTTCCAAAAGTGCTGAAAAATAATATGAGGACTTGCCTGGTACATAGATGTCAAGCTGACAGGTATACATTGATTTTGTTTTGCTTTGGTAGCCAAGCCTTCCCAAAAAAAAAAAAACTTTTAGCAGCCCCAAGTCTTTGAAAGATGATATACAAATTGATTAGATAAAAGCGATGAGACTTAAACTACCAATCTGACAAGCAAAGTAAGCACTGATGCAATGGAATGAATTGATATTCATCAGAGCAGCAAATACATGAAATGCTATTAACTTCCTAAATGTATGCTTAGATATAAATTTTAATTTCCAATATTACTGATATAGAAAAGCAATACTCTTTCTTTGCTTTTTCTAAAAGTGATAATTTCATCTTTTGTCAGTTATTCTTAACTTGCAAATCTACCTAGAAAAGCCCAGTTATCAACAAGAAATAAGACCATGTAGAAACCATGCACAGCACATACACACTAAAGCTCAACAAGCCAACAAAACCAATACAATAGAGTACTCTATGCATTTAAATATACTCTGGAACATACTGTAATGGTCTGGTTGCTTAAAGGTTGCACACTAACACACACACAAACAAAATCAACAATACAATGTTGGAATTTACCATTTATAATCTGGAAATCTCAATGGTACACGGCATTGGGTCCTTTGCATTTGCCTAGTATACAATCTACAAACTCAATTCCTTTTGATGTGTTTGCAGTGCCCTGTGGTCACATGACCATAATTTACAATACAATTTTTGCCAGAAACTGGCCTTCCAGTTTCCGGAAAAACATGTCCTATAGCAAACAATGGGTTCACTTAATGGGTATGGAATTTGTTTAACAACTGCCACAAAAGAAATGCCTGTCCAGTCATATTACCATAATGACTTATGACCAAAATTTTGGGCTCAATTACGGTCATAGGTTAAGGAATACCTGTACTGTCTATACATACAGGTAAGATAAATTCTTTTTGTTTTGTATATTTGGGTGCCCAAAATTCTTGGTTGATCTACAAGTATATACAATAATGTGTACTTTAAGAAAATAGGAAATATACATATATTTCTTAATGCAATACCAAAAATCCAGGTCCATTCTTTCACTGACACATTAGCAATGACATTTGGCCTTATACACCCTCTCATAGTTCTTTATAGCATATTGCCCCCAATAATCTGGATCCCCATTTTACCAACCTTGGAAGAACGGAAGGCTGAGTCAACTTTGACCCATGTCAGTATTGAACTTCAGACTGTGGGCAGAGTTTGCTTGCAATACTACACTTTAACCACTATGGTCCCAGGGCTTTTCAGGCCACATTAATGCCTGAAAGAATAGATTTTATGAAGCATATGGCCACATATTGAGAAATATTTGAAAGTCTATATAAGTATATAGTACTGACTCCATCACATGACACAACTCTGTCCATACATTCCCTTTATAATTTAAATATATGAATACTGAAAATTTATGCTGATTTTTCATCTGATTGTCTAATTAAAATTCATGATGCCACATTATTTTTATCCACAGACAACATCAATCAACTTTTACAAATAAACTGAAAGGATAGCTGGATTTCAAAATGATTTAGCATACCTGACAAGCAAATGTAGGTTAAGTATTCACCCTGACCCCCAGTTGCCAGGAAAGGAATCTTTTTCTTCGTTCTCCTTTTTACTTGCACTGCACCCAGCATCCTTTCATCATGTGGTGCAAAAATCTCTTTATTGATAGCAGATTTGGCACTCATTATAAATCAGATACAGATGGAAGATGTTCCTAAAATGAATTTGTACAGCAAGTATTACATTTTTGAAGAAATATTTATATAACAAACTGGCTTTCTGTCCCTCCCCTCTAATATAAGTACATACTTGCATACACATATACAATCAAAATAGTGAATAATTTATTCAAGTCTAGAATAATCTGCCATCTGAAACAACAGAAAGAGCTTCAGAGACAGCTTGGACAACTTGGGCCTGGATGGTTATTATCTTCAAAACAAAAGGATGAAACTGAGGGCTAATATTGAAGGGAAGGGGCTTTTTGGCTTTTTTTTTTTAAATAAACAGCTTACAATCAAAGATGAAGCAATAAGGATTTTTCAATACAATGATATAAGAAATTATCCAATTAGAGTGCCAGATATTAGAGATGTTAAATATTCACACATGGCATAAAAAACCCCAGAGAATCTAAATATGAGGTAAATTCAGATGCAATACCTTTGAACAATCATAACTGAGCAACTTTCACAGAAATCTCAGTAGGCCGATCCATCAAATTTCATTTCAGGCTACTCTGCGTATTTGGTAAAAAATATTAATTAAAAGCACAAAGTGCAAAATATGTCTACAAGGAAGAATACGAAAAGATGCAGACCTATCTTGATACCATGTCCATGAATGGATAGTGGTGCTCCAAGTATAGCATGCTTCTCAACCTCAACCTTCCAAAATGTTTGACAGTTGAGCACTTCAATATTATCAGTGGAGCACTTCTTATGTGTAATAAGAATGGAGGAAAATTAGAAAGAGCTACTGTAGAAGCTTTCATATCAATGATTTCACACCTTGGCTCTGTCTTTCTGCAGATCCAGGTCAAGGGTTCTTTTGATCTCTACTATAATTTTTTTCCTGATTCAATCATTAACAGAGATTGACTGAAAGGAAGCTGATCCAAGGATATACTTTTCCCTGGAGGAGATAAAATTATTGGGACGACTGCTTGGACCTCTAACATTAGTCTTTACCAATATTTCAGGAGGCAAATTATCATGTGAGCCTGATGAGACCTAGCATCATGGCCTGGGATGCAAATTGCCCTCACCCCCCAAAAAAAACCCTGTTCTAGCTAACCCACCTCAGGAGATATCAAGTCAGAAATCACTTGAGATTGATCTAATACAGGCACCACTGGAACAGCTGGAACAGTCGGTATGAGGAGATAAGATCTCCAAACCCTTGTATCTAGTAAATAGATCAGACACTCAGTGAAGCTCCTTGCCAAGTAAAGGAGTAGCTCTCTTGATTAAAGACAGCTGGCTGCAGCCCGATTTAAAAAGCAGCCTGAAGCCATGCTACTTCATTGAAAGCAACTGTCTGATTTCCTGCTTTGGGGTGTGGCATTCCTGTGAACAGTGCTTGCAGAACTCTGATCTTTGACTGGCTGACAAACCTGACTCTGAACTTTGGACTGGAGTTTGATTACTCTTCTGCCTGTCCTGTTGAAAGTGAAACCACTCAAGTCAGCTTCCTTTCCAACACACTTTTGTTAGTTTACATTTCTTTTCTTCTCTGCTATGTGTTCCTGTTCCTTTCATATTGAGCTGGATACATGAAAGGAACTCTTAAACAGGGGTTTTGTTATTTGATATTAATTTCTCAGAACAATTGTTCACTTTGAAATACTACTGGTTTTGTGAAACTACACTTTGATTTTCTATTGCAATGCAATGACAAATCTGGCCAACCTAGAGAAAACCATAATTATTGATTTTTAATGATACATTAATGTATGTGACTTAAGAAATATGGACATTAAGCCAAAAGGATTCATGATGAAAGAGTGCTGATTTTCCTGATGCTTTCAAAATATTCATTACGGTCATTATGAACCAAGTTGTTATATGTGCCAATCTGTTTACAACTCACTGAGATATAATGCCATGTATAGATTATCTTTATGGCCATTTCTTGATGGTTAGCTAAAATAGATTTTAAAGAACTACACTAAAAAGTGTTCAACAGAATACATGAATATGAAAACCCAAGCCATCATCTAGATTATTTGCAGATTTTCAATAAAGGTGAAATCTATATATATATAAACAAATATCACTCACCCATCATGAAATCTCCACAACTGTAAAACATACAAACTTGAAATTTGGCACATATGTTCCTCTTGGCTTCTAGGTGCTCACTAAGAAAGGATTTTTCAAAATGACCATCAGATAATTAGTATTTCTTATACAGTGTAATTAATATGCTCTGATGCTAAGGTGTTAGACACTCTACTCCTCCTCCGCACCTGAAAAGAACTCTGTTTCAATTGTCAGTTGCTTCACATTCCATTACCTCAGTTCAAACTGGCAGACATTCCACTCCTTCACACAGGAGTGGTGTGGGGCTCTTTACAGTACTAAACGTTACTATCTCACCAAAATGTCTATGCCATCTACCTATGGAACTGCAAGAGATGTTTCCTTATGAGTTTCAATCACTGACTACCACTGAGCCAATGGATTGTGAACTGAATTCTCCTGCATAGTGTCCCAGCCCCAAATCACTTCTTACACTGACCTCCTCAATTCAGACGAATCTCTGCCTTCTACTGTAACACCAGTTAAAGGGAAAAGAGGGGAAAATGCAGGAAAAGATTTACAGATGAGATTAGGAAAACACAAGGGAAGCGGCAAAAAAGTATCATCAAACTTATCCCCAAGTCAATAGAGAGGCTGTAAAAAAGTATGCATCTAATAACCCCTATGTTAATCAAGCAGCTACAGCTAAATACAATAAAATATATCACAAATCAGATCAATGCCTTGGACTAATAAGTACGTATTTGTCTGGCTTTAAATACGAACCTCAGATTGATTACTCCAGGGAAAAGTTGGTTGATCTTGAACCTCAATTACCCTGTGCCTTTTGCTGTGCCCTGAAGTGGCAAGATGGGTCTCCCGAGATATGCTGCAGTGAGTACAGCTCCCACTCCTTGAGCCATACCCTGAACCCTTACACAGCCTTCTCCACCAGCATCCAAATGGCAGAGCACTTTTTTTCTGCTGTCCAGAAGTACAATGGATGCTTCCAAATGATGTATTTTGGAGCCAGAGAGGTGAAAGAGCGAAATTTTATGCCAACATTCCAAGCACAGGGGCAGGTCTACCACAGGATAGAGAGTATCATGGTGGGGCCTCAGCAACAGCCTTCATTTCTCCAGATATATTTTGTTGGTGACAATGACATTGAGAGGAACATCCATTGTGGAATAACGTAGTTTCATTGCGAAGCATGGATATCCAGCTAGTCTTATATATGCTTATTTAGGGATATGATTCACTACATTTAGGAATATTCCTTCTGAATAATCATGCATTCATTTAGTCTTCTAGTCTATGAAATACATGAAATCCACAATCCTAATATCTACTCAAAAATAATACTCACTGAATGCTAATTCTCCTTAGGTATATAGAGATGTTAATTACAACAATTATCTTAGATATTTAATTAACTTAATCCTGTAATTTCTGTAAAAGCTATATTTCTTCTTTCAATAAAACAGATGTATGAGGTAGGTTAATTATGAGTCACTAGATGTAGGAGAAGAGCAGGCAGAGTTGGGCAGCAGAGTTAAATGTGCCATCAACTTAGAGTTGTTGCATTCCCACAAGTGCGCCAAGTCCAATCACTCTTGAATTCCACTGACCCTTACTTGGCACCAATTTAGTGTTGAACTTTTGTTGACCAGATTCTTGTGTATCGACTTGAATAAATCTTCTATACTGCAGTCTTACAAATAGTTCTGATTCTTTGCACCTGACGCTAGATGGCTTTTGATGGATCCTATTTTACAGGAATCGGAAAATGCCTACTGCTTGGTGAACTGTTAGTATTCAGCTATTAGCAATGAACCCTCCTTTCCTTTGCTTTGACCAGGAGGAAATAAAACCAGATGTAAATTCATGAACAAAAATCAAAAGTAGAGAAGAAATAAAATAGGAACAGATCAGCAAACCAGGCTATTGGTAGTGGGCCACAGCCCAGAGGTTGGGGACCTCTGCTCTTACATATACTTTTTGTCTTTGAAACTGGAGTACCCCAGAGCTACAGTAAACCTATTATACCATGATTTCAACAAAGGATTTCATAAAAACTCCAATGACATTCTGATTAACAAACTACGTATGCTTAGCCTGGATGGCATGATGGTTAACCATGTACTTCAATAATGGAATATACTCAACTGGAAAGAATTTTGGGTGAGAGGTCACATGGTTCAGGTCAGAATCCTGCATTCTTCAATATTTTATTAATGATTGGAAGAGGAAGTAGAAGGGATGCTTATCAAATCTGCAGAGGACACAGAATGGAGTGGGATAGCTAATATTTTCGGAAGATGGAAATAAAATTAAAAATATTCTTGATAAATTAGAGAAATAACCAGAAAATAACAAAAAATAATTGGAAGTGGAGGTATGTATCTTAGTGGCAATACTAAGAGGAAAAAATAGCTGATTAAAAACTGAATGAGTTGGCAGTATCATGTGATGGCAAAAAAGGGAAATGCAATTTTAGGTTTCATCAAAGATGAATAATTTTGAAATAATGGAAAATAAAAGTTCTAATTTATTATATATTGGTCAAATCACATCTCAAATATCATATCTGGTTCTGGACACCACACTTTAAAAAGATTTCAAACAAATTGAAAAAGGCAATAAATAGGATTAGGAGATCAGAAACTAAATCTGTTAAGAAGATTGAAGGAACTGGGTATGTTTAACTTGAAGAGATTTACCATGTAGAAAAAAGCCAATAATTTCTGTTGTTCATTTCAAAGGACAAGATGCAGAGTAATAGATTTGAGTGTTAGGAGGGCAGATTCTTCTTGAGTGTTAGAAAACAATATCCCAACAAAGCAATTCCATCATGGAACCAATGATCAAGAAAGATGGTAAACTTTCATTCACTGGATGTGTTCAAGGAGCAACTGGATAGCCATCAAGTGAGGAGCTACTGAGCTGGGGATTGGCCTAAATGGGCCTATTTCAACTCTCCAGACCTTTGACTCTAGGAATATGTTACCTGACATTGAGATTAAAACCAAAGAAAAATGTTCCCATCCAAATTAATCATCATCGTTAGGTTTAATTTCTTCTCCCTGGGTCTTTTTGTATGCTTTTTAGAAAATGACTGAAGACAGGAACTGTTTAACAACTGACTTTTGTAATGTGTTCTGGGATTATGTTTGTTGTTGCTAGTTGAAAAATAGACAAAAATTAAATAAATAAAATAACCACAGTTTTATTGCTGTTCATGGGCTACTTCCACACAAATGCTACTTTATATGGGAATTACATTTTAAAACAACAAATTAACTATTTTCAAAATAGTTTATATTTTTCTGTTTATATTTTAATCAGCTAGAAGCTGGAAATATGTTTGTAATGAAAATGGCAGCCATAGCTAATAAAGCAGGGTTTTTGCAGAATTAATGGCATCTTAGGGGGAAACCTCATTCCAGAGGGCAGGTGTGATGACTGACAACCCACAGTTCCTGAGTCCTGATACATGGCGTTGTTTAATTGAAGAAACCTGGAGTGTTCTAACCTTTGAACTCAAATTGGAATGCAAAGGACTATCTGTCTTGGTAGTTGATTATAGAGACGAAGCCATACACCAAATAAATAAATAACAGAGATGGGGATACAGGTTAATCTTTTCATTTATGAATTTAAACTCTTGAATGGGTATAATAGAAACATTTTCAATCTATCAGTTTCCCTAATAGTTAGTACTACGGTACAAAGCAATAGTCCAACAAAGCATCTGGCACTTTGTCAGGCTATTGATTTTCCTCTACGGTTATAGCTTTCCCTGGCTAAACTCTATTAGCAGATTTGGATTAGCAGCAATTAGTAGAACATTGCTAAAAGGATCTAGTAAACTAATAAAGATCTAGTATCTAACAAGTTTCTAGGAATGTCATAACTCAGCATTCCAATCATGTGGACCTGCAATTGAGCTAAGCACTATTGGAAGAACTTTTTAATGTAAATTTAAAAGAAATTAAAAAATTAATGTACAAAATTTAGGGGGGAGGGCGTTTATGGATAAAATATTAGTAAACATTACATAGTTTTTATCATTACATATGATAGCAGTAGCACAACTTTTATATATTCAGTATTGGAAATAGCCTATGATACCTGCAATAGAGGAATGGTTAATAGATAAGAGAAGTGGAAACAATGGGCTAAGTTAACAGCCCTTGTATGGAGAGAATTACAGAAGAAATCTATCTGTAACTGGAAAGCCTCTGTAGACATTTTGCAGGAGATGGAGGAAAAAGTAATTTTGACATGTGGATTTGATAATTGTTAAAAACATGTTTTTAATTTTTTTTAAAAAATAGATTTTTCCCTCTTCCCCTTTTTGTGTGTGTGTTGGGGGCAGGAATGAACAATACATTACAATCTTAAACTAAGACTCAAGTGTAAGTATAGTGTTATATCCTTGCTAAAAGAAGTTGAAAATCATTCCTTGTATATATTTTTGTTTTCTTTCTCTTTATATATTTTTGCACTTCTCTTTTACTCTATTTTTTCTCTTGATTGTTCTTTTATCTGTATGCTTTGTAAAATGTAATAAAATTATTAAAAATGAATCAGCATTCCAATTATTTGCAAAGACATTCCAGGTTCTAGAGAAAGCAGGCAACCTGGGGTAATTAATATAGCAATTCCTATGAATTTATGTAAAGAAAGCAAATCCACCTTCAGTATTCCTTCTTCAAAATACTGCAAAGGCCTTTTCTTCTCAAGTATGTGGCATTCAGCTTAAAAATGAAGGCATTCTGTCAATGTGTCTCTTTTCACAGCTGTTTTTGTTTTCTGTAATGTAGTACAATTAAAATCTTGATTGGAATTTCAGTCTCTCTTTTAAAGATTGAGGAAAAAGACTTTCACTCTCTAATTAGTACAATGCGTTTCATCATCTTCGTGATGGAAAAACATATGGCATCCACGTTCTGGATGTTCCAGACAGGAGAACAGCTCATTTGCAGTTGCAACACTCAGATATTTCTTGCCAGCCTTTGTTTTATTTTATGAGTCTTTTCTTTCTTTCTTAAACAAGATTTCAGTCTCAGTCCATTGGGACAGAGTATCAGGGGCAAAACAAAGATTAATTTATTAGCATTTCTGTAGGAAATCCAGGTGGAATGTCTTTGGTCCTAAAAAGGAGTGTGCCACTGTTTCAGATCACATTCTTAACTTCAGATGGATCATATTTCCTAGTGAGTAAAAAAGCAGACTCTTCTTCAACACCAACTGCCTTGAGTAGATGTTACACTCAAGCATATATGGAATGACAGGGAATATTTGGTAATATAAAACACTGCAGTAAATTGGTAACATAAGACTGGTAAAAGCAATTGCTATTGGTTCAAATATATTATCATTTTTTGTGCGAACTCCAATATCTTGAAAAAAGGCACTTTAACAAGGGCCAACTAAAATGTTTCTAATGATCAAAAACTCAATTATAAAAATGGCATTTAAAATGTTTGTAATACTAAGTGGTGATAGGCTGAATCCAGCATTGACATGGCAATAATATGGTATTGGAGACCATTAATCAAAGTATGTATTCACTTAAGTTTATTCTTAATTCACACAAGGCTAGACTGTTGCAATGTACTCTATCCTTTAAAGACCACTCAGGGCAAAATGCAAGTAAATTGGGTGCTCATGGAAATTGACCATTGGGCACATACTAGAGCTGTTTTGTGAGTTCTTCACTGGCTTCCTATTAATCTTCCAATGCAATTTAAAATAATGGCATTTACCTCTAAGTTCTTTATAGCTTTGTACCAGGTTATCTGCAGGACTACATCAACCCTTTAAGGTTGGCCCAATTACTCTGTCCATGCCAGAAGAAGCAGGTGGTTATCCCACAGAAGCCTGATCTTCAGTGATAGATCTAACCCTCTAAACTATCTCCAGCTAGAGATTCATTTGCCTCCAACAGTGTTTTCTTTCAAGAAAAAGATGAATAATCTTCTGGAGGATTTTGGGGGACTTGTTTGGGTTTTATGCATCTAAAATTTTCTAAACTTTATTGTATGTTTATACTTTGGCAACATGCAAATCAGATAGATGATAGATAGATAGGTAGCTAAATAGCTAGCTAGCTAGATGAAAGATGATAGATGGACAGATAGATAGATATA
>JANHFJ010004354.1:69111-80661 GCA_032468195.1 Cerberus rynchops | reverse complement strand
ATTCGGTCAGCTGCAAATTGGCTGCTATACACTGGGACACCACCAGGCCTGGTAACATTAGCAGCCTCAACTCCTTTGATCCCTTTAACCAAATTGAATTCAATAATTATTCAATAATAAACATAATACTTCTTTAAAACAGGTGTTTTTATAATGTCTGTATAAATGTGTATGTGTGATAAAAGTTAAATATTCAGAGGATAATATTCTTTTAAATTACATATTTAGTACATGAATTTTGATATAAATGGATAGCATAAATGGTTTCTATGTGCCCTTATAGCTAAAACACTGATATTGCAACATTGGAAAAATATATAAATGTATGATAATCAAAACTGAAGATCTATTACATTTGATAGCGATGAGTGATTGCTTATAGATGTAGATTTTGAATGGATAATTATAAGGAAATATGGGACTCATTTATATATAATAGAATGGGTTGAAAAAAAGCACAACAGATTTAAATACATTAGTAATATGAAATATATAATTATAATTATATACAGAACAAAACAAACTAACTGTTTATTGTTCTAACATTGTATTCCTACTTTTTCTGTTGTATTTTATATTTATTTTCATGTGTATTTTATGATAATGGATATATTTTTATGTTTTGTTCCTTTTGTTTTTTCTTCTTCTGTTATTATTTTTAAAAGTTGTTTTATTTTGTCTGTCAAGGCAAATCTGGAATGTTTCCATCTCTGTTGCAGAATTTAGTAAAACCACTCCACCCATGAGGGACTGCAAGAAATTCAAGGGCATTTATGTAGGATGGCTTCATTACAAATACAAAGAAGAAACTGCAGAATTAGTGGGAAAAGGAAAAATTGGTTTCACACATGCTGAAGCATTAGTGAAATCTGGCACTAAACATGATTAAGTGATTAAAGCTAATAATGAAATTAATGAATTCTATATATTACTAAATTTCAGTACTAAACGGAATTGGATGGTGTTTTTATACAAAATAGAGAAGGTTCTTTTCACTGTTTAGAGATGTATCAAGTAATATTGAATATCCTCATTAGAGGTTTTTCAGCAATGCTTATTTCTCTGAAAGATGCAGAGAAAATCTAGGCAAACAAAGAATAGCTTAAGGGTCTAATCATTTCCAGTATTTGTTTGTATGTTAACAGTCCTAATTAGTAGGAATCCACCTAGGAAAAAAAATGATTTCTGAACATCATGGATGAATAGGCAGCAATATAAATCTAATAAATAAATAAATAATAGATAAATAAACTTTCTGGATTTGTGTTGTGTAAAATAAGGTAAGTGAATTAGCTTTCTTTTTCTCCAAGTTTACAACCCACTTCAAGTCCTAAGATATACTATAGCTGGTAAACTCAACACACAATCTGGCAACATAACAAATAAGCATTTCTATGTGCTAATATACAAAGAAGTGAGTAGCACCTTCTGTTCTCAACATCGTGATTGCATGGTAATTATGCCATTTAGAATCACCTTTTGTAAGATGGCTGACCATATAAATCTAATAAGTAAAATAATGGAGCGTTCAAAAATATAGAATTAACTTTCTGAAGGTTTAATAAACAGGGTTCCATGACTGTATCAATGGTTTCTCTACTAATGTAAGTATGCATGTAAGTCATATGAAAAAAAACATACAAATTGCTCATAAAAGGAGGAAAGGAAGTGCTTTCCTCAAAAACATTCCAAAGTTAAAAGGCTCAACTAAATGTTTACTTAGTATTTTTTTCCTCAGAAAAAAATATCCTTCATCCATTCATCCATCCTTCATACCCAAGTATAATTAGATGACCTTCAAAATATTAGAAATCAAATTAGGCTATTCCCCAAAATGTCAAAAGAGGGTCTGAGAAAAGCCTTATAAGCAGTGGAATTAAAAATAAAAATAAAAATAGGATCACTATTCATAGATTAGAAAGGCTGGTCTGAAGTCTCCACAGAAGTAATTTGTAACAAAACATCAGAACAGGAATACATAGTATTACCTAAGAATAAAAAGGTTCCTCGTGAAGAAAGAAGAGAGAAGAAGCTACTCACCAAATAAAGCAGAATATTAATTAGAAGCTGCTCACCAAATAAAGCACAATATTAAATTAATCCATTTAAATACATAGCAAGAGGGGAAAAAAACTTGGAAATTCACGAATACATTGTGTTTAACCTTGTGTCTCCTCCAATATCTAAAGTACTACTTCCACCTGATTACATCAGCCCACCCATTAGATCTTATAGAGAAGGCATGCTATGGGTACCATTAGCTAAAAAACTACATCTGATGATGTTCAATACATGTGCCTTTTCTAGTGTAGCACCTGTTTTATGGAACATTCTTCCCCTCAAAATTAGGTTGGTCTCATCCCTTTTAATTTTTTAAAGGCCTTCAAGACCTGGTTATGCTGCCAAGCCTGGGGCTCACAGGAACCAGAAATTTGTTTCAATTGCTCTATTTTTATCTTCTTTTCACCCAGAACTAGTATTTTTGGTTTTATGTTACTTATTACTGTATCTTTTTTTATATTTTAAAGTGGTTATTTTATTTCTTTATTGTTCTGAAGTAACTATTGTTATGAAGTAACAATAATCCCAGATTCCTGTCTAGAGGACATGGGCAGATCTGTAAATCTATAAATAAACAAATAAACAATTCTGAAGAGTAAATGAAGACCAGTATTCTTTGTAATCCCTACATGATAGCATTCTGTTTCACAGGAGATTAAGTGTAGCTTTCCTTTGCTTTGAAATATACTCCTTGCCCTGCTGTCATTAGAAAGCTGCATAGAAAAATGAAACTGACAGCAACCATTTCAAAAATGTCTGAAATGAAACTTTGCAGTCAGTTTTGGGTGCTGAGATTGAAATGCAAAGCAGGTCCTTATAATGATACCAATGCACACAAAGGTCATATCCATTCCCTTATTCAGATCAGATTACTCAACACATTTGTAATGCCAGAAAAATTTCCTCCAGTTTGGGATTCTGCTATGAACCAAAAAACCTTCATCTCTCTTGTAACAAGGAGGGTGACTGGGAGAGCAGTATAAAAGAGAAGACAGAGTTCTTCCCTTGGCTGCTACTAGGATTTGTCATCTTTTCTTCTTCCAAGGAAACAAAACAAATACATTTCATTTTTAGAGATACATGTACACATGTGTATGTGTAGAAGAGAGAGGAATGATTGAGCACAAAAGAACGGGACAGCAGAGAATAAGGTAGCTGGAGATGGAGTCATTGAAGCAGCTTAAATAGACTCCATGGTAGAGAACAGGAAAGCCTGGAGGAACATTGTCCATGGGGTTGTGATGGGTCGGACATGATTTCGCAACTAACAACAACAACAACATTCCTTCCTTTATATTAGAGCAGAAGTTGTCAACCTATGACCAGTGGTGGGTTTCAAATAATTTAACAACTGGTTCTCTGCCCTAATGATCAGCTGAAGCAGCAATTCTCCAAACTGCTTAGAAAATTAATAACTTGTTCTAGCGAATAGGTGCGAACTGGTTCCACCTCTGCCTATGACCTCAGAAGCACATAGCTCCTGATTTCAACAAATCTAAAACTTCTTTCCAATTTCCACCCAGCTTGCAAACCCAAACATTTCTGGAATCAGCAACTTGTTTCTTCCATAAGGTCATCTTTATTGTGTATGTCATTTTAACATATTTGCATAACAATAGATGACATGTCATCACTGCAAGCCTAGATGTAAATCAAAAATCTTTATCATTTTTTACAAAGACAGTTTATTTCTCTTCCCTGCCTTCCAAATTACTATCAAAGCCTTGAACTGAAAAGTAAAACAGATTTATCTAAAAACCACATTTTGAATTATTTGATTTTTGCAAAATTAAAGCATCATCCATCATCTCTCAATAGATTGGTGTCTTGAAAAATGTCACACATTGTTGCTGTTTCTGTGTTGTAGGGTATTATTTCCATATAGTGGAGCAGTAGAAGAAAAATATTTCCAAGCTTTTCATAAAAAGCAAAACAAAATTTTGATTCCTCTCACCTCTTTACGCTCTCTAAAATAATTTTATTGAGAAATAAAAGCAATATTATTTTTTATTTAAATTAATAAAATAAAATTAATACATTAATCCATCAAAACTGATGGCATCCATTCATATCCCTGAAGATTCTTCAAATAATAATTTGTGGAAATTATTGGAAATTTCTAATAATTTGTGGTAGTGGAAAGCTACCACAAAAATAGGAAATCACAAGCAGATTCCCCTGGATATCTATGTTGGGCTATTCAAAACCAGTCCAAGATAATAACTGACTATATTGATTTAAAAGTTTAATTGCTCAGATTCTTCCACAACATTGCATTATTTAAACTTATATGATATATCCATCTTCCTATTTTAATTTTGGACCCAAAGTACTATTTAGAGAAACAGGACTATTTTGCCCATGCTTACTAGTTTTTCTATTCATCACCAGAAGGCGCACAAAACATTTCCATAAAACTGCCAAGAAAACTCTCCTGATGCATCCATTTTGGGCTCTGCTTGAAAGAGACTTTAACTTTACTGAATTTGCATCTTCCTTAATTAGTCCCAAAGCTAATTGAATATTATTTGTGGTTTTCGTTGTTTATTATTTAATCAATGTTTTACCTTCTCTCCAGGTTGTTCAGAATTCAACTAAATCCTACAACTGCATTGTACAATAAGGTGTTTTTTTTGACCCTATTGCACTGATTGGCTGATTTTTCCCTAGTCTTGTTGCTCATGATTAAATAATCTTTAAGTCAGTATTATTTCTACATGGATCCAGCATTAAGTAAAATATGTCAAATCTGAGTAGCACACCATGGAGGTAAGAAAAGTCAAACTCACAAATTACAAAGCAAGGTCAAGGTTCCAAGTGAATTTCAGAGAAGCAGAGTTCTGATTTTTTTTTTTTTTAACAATATGCAGTAGAACAAAGATCCTTTTAATACAGTGGAAATCTCAGAAGTGAAAATGATTCCTTCAAAGTATCATATTTCCACTGGAAAGTTTCTCTCTCCTTAGTTGCACTTTTAAAATACCTGCCAGGTACACCTTTCGGAACATGGGTTATTTGCTTAGAGAAATAAACAAGCAGAAAAAGTAAAGTTGGGCAAGAAAGTGGAGCCATCAATATTTTTATACAAAATATACTCATTTGAGACAGCACATATTCAGACAAATAAATTGATTTGGGGCTATAGTTTGGAAGGAGTGGTAAATAATTTTTCTCATAGACATACTGTGTTGTGAACAAAGAGCTTTGCCTCCATGTTTTTAGAACCACTATCTACAATATTAAGCTTTTGTGAGTTAGAGAAGATGAAGACATATTGTTTCCTTTTCCATTTTGCAATGACAGTTTCAAGAGATCCCATCACAGGAAAAAAAAGGTAGGATTAGTCATATCAAGAGATAGGCTTTATTGTTATTTACCTGTATGCACAACGGCACACATTAAAATGAAATTCCGATGCCCCTCTCTTGAAAGAAGGAATGGCAGCCACCGAATAATGTCACCATCCCAAGGATAATAATATAATAATAGCAACATCAGTAATCAAAAATGCCAAGTTATATAAAAATGACACCAACTTTTTTTATTAATCAATCCACTTTTAATACACAGTGGGGGAAAAAGATTCTTGAGAGTTAAAAAAGTTGATACTGCATGAACCATAGTACCTACATAGTATCTACAGAATTTAGTTATTCTGCTTGGGATACAAAGCCTCCTCCCAGAAAGCAACAATGAAAACCAGTCATGGAGAGGAAGTATAAAGTCCCTGACAATACTATGAACCCTGGTCAACCAGCACTTATATGCACTTCCAATAATCAATAGGTAACTTCTGCCTCAAACACTGGTTTTCTTTAAAAGAGTGATACCTGCTCTATTATTCAATATATTATTGGACATCAATTATAGGCTTAAATTCTGTCTGATTTTTTTCACCTGACACTCCTGGTATTGAACAGTGTCCAAAAATTGAGACTTTGTTTATGTTGGACATGGCAGACCCCAATAAATGAAGCATGTTTAATGCAGGGGTGAAATTCAGCAGGTTCTAGCAGGTTTGTTAGAAATGGTAGTAAATTTTCTAAGCAGTTCGGAGAACCGGTTGTTAGAAGAAATTTCCTATTGTTTTTTTTTTCCCCCACTTTACAGTATTAATCTGGTGTTGAAAACATTTTGGTGTTGTTTCTAGCCTCATCTTTATTGCCCTGCTTACAGAAACTGCCCACCCAGTCACATGACCCCCCCAACTAGCCCACCAAGCCACGCCCACAGAACTGGAAGCAAAAAAAATGGAATTCCTCCACTGATTTAATGTCTCCTTTATTATATTCATTTTACAGGAAAAGATTTATCTCCAACAACAGGCTGCATAACCTGCAGTGGGGAAAAGGGTATCACTGATAAATTAAAAATAATTATGAGCTGCAAAGGAATACCTAGTGCGCTGATTAACCATTTGGAAGCTAGTGGGTGGTGGCAGTGTTGGAAGCGTTGAAGAATCTTGGCAGTGCATCTTTCAGAAAAGCAGCCACTGCAGCACACAATATTTTGATTTTTAAAGGAAAACATTGGTGGCCACAGAAAGCTGGTAGATTGCAAATGGCCTTTTGGAGGAAGAGGAGGAGAAAGAGAAGGAGGAAGCGATATCTATTATATCATATATGATAGGGTTGAATCATGAATACAAATCATGCATCTAAAATATGAAAGTAAGTACTAGAACAAAAAGAGTGAATATGTTAATGACAATTCATATCTAAAGTATAAGATATTATAGATCAGTCTCTCTTTCACCTTGGGGAACAAACCTGCTAACAGGTTTCAAATAAAAGAGAAATGAGACAAGTAGTTCATAATGAATGTTTTGAACATTTTGAACTATTCTTTCTCTGCAATGTGGTGGCTGATGAAGGTCAGCACATTGCTATCTCTGCCAAAGTTCTCTGAATTGGAAAGTAAACATTGTAAGAGAAGTTGGACTACCTAAAGAAAAAAGAAAAGTATCAGTAACAGCTCTACCAGAAAAAGGGATTTGAGGTAACCTCTTACACTGAAGCCACAGAAGCCAGGGAGACAAGAAAATTGCCTCCAAACAGAAATCAAGAAAAGAAGGAATCATTCAGGAACTTTCAAGGCCAAGTGTGAAAGTTAATGCAGCATGGGGAGCTGAATGCCTCATTGTCATTCTTCTACTCATCAGCTGAAAGAAAAGCAAAATGTTTTGGTAGAAAGGATAATATAATTATCTATCTTATGGTAGCTTCTCTTTCAACCTTCACTGAGTTTCCATTGAAGAAACAAATTGATGCATTTGCATGTAAATACCTCATATTATCATTTCCCCTCTTAGGATGGGCAGAGAACTTGCACATTTCAGGAAAGCAGAAAAGTGAAATAAAACTCATCCTTCCGTGCCGGGGAAAATTCCCTTTGTTCTTATGTTTTTGTGAAAAGCCCTTGGTTTACTTTCAGATAAAGCACATTTGAATGTCAGTGATTAAACAGAAGAGGCTCACTTTTTAACCTGTGCTAGTGGCATTGAACCTCAGTTCATGCCTTTCTATCTAGCCTCCAAGAAATGTTGAGAACTAATGAGTTTCCTTTCAGTGACTGCATCTGTTTTGCTCCTGATAAAATCACATATAGACAGATGAGCAGAGTATAATTCTGTCCCACTTCCAAAATTGCACAGAAGGTAGAATGCCATCAGGGGCATTTAGATGTATTGACTAACATATGCTATCATGGCATACCTTGTTGGTTTAAATCTGGGAAGGCAGTTTTGGCTAAGGACAGGTTTACATGTGTCTCCTTGAAAACTAGTGTGACTTTAATAAATGAGCTTGAGCACTCCTCGTCTATTAAAAAACTAAGCCAGAAGGCCACATATCCAAAATGTGTTGCCTTTCAGAACATCCAGATGGGACCAGAAGAAAGCATACCCAAGTGATCTCAGAAAAAAAGAAAAGATATGTGTTGGAAGATTCTTGTATTTGCTTGCACCTTTTTAAGATTGGCAAGATGGTAGAGCCACAAAAGATTATGTCAGTTCTGCTCTTAGCAGCACTGAATTTCCATGATAGTTATGATATTATTTGGTATAGAGAGGTCCAGTGGAATATCTTAGTCTGTTAACTAAATTAGAGAACCTCCAATGGTTCCTTTGCCCCAGTGGGGAGGGTGGAGACAGAAAGTGTGTCATGAAAATCTTATGCAAATAGTAAAAAATAATGTAATGTACACCATACATGTCATAACATGGCTAAGTCAAATCACATAATTTGCATCATTTGAACAATGAAATCATAACATGTGGTTTTACTATTACTTCTACTAGATGTCTATGGATGACAATGTCTTGGAGCTTTGAATCAGAGCTCTGAGATTTATGAGTTGGAGTATGGAGTGTTCCTGGATTCATAGTCCCTCCACAAGAACTTTAAAACTGATTCTTAAAAATTCAATATGATTGACAGATTTAATTTAAAAATTGCTATATTATTTATTTTCAGATAGATTGTTTATTATGGTTCTGATTTTTGTTGTTAGCAGCCACATGTGTTTTTTCTTAGATGCCTTGGTAAATGTAAATAAATTAAAAAGCTTTGGTGGAAATGTGAAAGATGAAATATAACAGGATTTATTCATCCTTGATGGAATTGGGTCTTCTTCTCTATGAATGTGATCTAAACCAGAACTAATATTCCAGAAATATTCCAAATTCTTTGTCTTACAATTCTGTGCATGTTTATTCAGTAATAACTGTAAGGAGAACAATTGTTCGTGTATGAGATTTATATATAAATGTTTAATTTTTTAGGACATTTGCAATATACTTTCTTCAGTACAATGTGCATTGTCCCCTTCATTCACGTTTTTCTTCACAATAACTTTATGAGGGATGGATTAATTAAGAGAGCCATACAATATATTTCATGGCTGAATACAGATTTGAATCTGTCAGCAGCATCCATTTTGGATGAGAAGTGAAACATCTTCAAAAAAAGAAAAAGTCCAATTGCCTTTTGAAAAAGCACTTTTGGGTTAAGCCACCAGAGTTGAATA
Source organism: Cerberus rynchops (assembly GCA_032468195.1). Classification (NCBI taxonomy): domain Eukaryota; kingdom Metazoa; phylum Chordata; class Lepidosauria; order Squamata; family Homalopsidae; genus Cerberus; species Cerberus rynchops. The sequence continues at coordinate 71,574 of JANHFJ010004354.1, read as the reverse complement.
TGCTCCCTCAAATTGGAATACCACTTAAATAACAAGATATAGTCTCAATCTTCAAGCAAAAATATCAACCATGTACAATAATTTGAGATTGGATTCAACGAATTTTCTTCTAGAAAAAGAATCTCTTGTTTTGATGGGCTACTATATCTCTTCCCTGTATTTTCAAGGGCACATACAAATCAGCTCAGGAAAGCTTTAAGTTTATATGGAATATGCTGGGAAAGGAAAGCAAGGAAGACTTCTTGTTGTCTGCAGAGCAATTGTTGGATATAAACCTTTTCATTGAAATATTGTTTTAAAGAAAAGCAAAACAGCTATGACTGTTTCAAGCCAAGGCAAGCCACAGAGATATAAGGCAGCTGCCATATCTTATCAGCTTCTGGAAGCAGTTGGCTTTTGAGGCATGACATTTGTCAGATAAGCCATGTCAAGCTGCTAAAAAGTACAACTTCTGCCGTGTGTTTTCAATCTGGGGTTGGAAAAATATCCTAGGAATTGACACTCTTTGATAAGCCACCTGGATAGCCTCTATAGCTTCATTTTCAGAGACAATATTTCAGCACCAGATGAAAAACACATGACTATAGCTGGACTTCCTTGATATGGCTATTATCTTGAAAGATTAATAATAATAAATTAAATTAAAAGACAATGACACTGAAAATGACTAACTGGCTGATCCAATGACTTGGGTCACCTTAGATTTATAGGTTCCTGAGAATAATATGTTTCATCTGAAAGCAAGCAACTGAATTTGTAGGAAAACAAAGATCTAGTGAAAATGTTGGCACAGAAAAGTGGAATAGCCAATAAACATGGGAAAAATCCAATAATTTAATCTGCAGCTAAATGCATATGAAACTATATGAAATCTGGTTTTCATATGCAGTTCAAATCTCATACTCATATCTTCGTGGATATTACAAAATATGGAACATTTTAATATTGTTCTATATACTGGTATGTCTTTTGAGTGCAAGAGTTCATCTCACATAAATATATTAAGATTATAGCATTTAGTCTGTGATTATAAAAATACTGCTAGTTATTTAAATAATTACCTTTTGCATAATGAACTTATGCCTTCTCCCACTTAGACTAATCTATATCTTAATAATAGCCAATTGGCTTAAAAGCAATATATCCCTAAAGGGGAAAAAAAGCTATAAAGTTACTATTATAAACTACTGTATGTACTTGTTCATTTATTGCATGATGTCATCATTGTCTATCATCTGCTATTCTTTCAATAACCACTTTGATCCTTTAATGTATGGCTATGGTTTTGGGTTGTGAGAATTGATCAGAGATGTACAACCTAACTGGAGAGCTTAATTTTCTGGGTCTTTTAACTATTCCCATCTCCTTACTTGCTGTAGAAAAAGAATGATCTTTGAAAACATAATTCTAGTAATACTCCCCCTTTCAGATTTAATAAAACATATTCAAAATAGTTTTCTTCAAAAAAAGTTACAGGGCTCTAAAGAAGTAAACCTAAGCACAGCAGATTGATGATGCAAAGAGTTAACCCCACTAGTGGTTCGCCTTTGTGCTATTTGAAAATATTATTCATTAAAATATGTTTTCCATTGCTCCTAATCCCATACAATCAACCTTTATTAGCTGAGTCAAGCTGTGTAACCTTAACAGATAGCACAATCTTCCACACATTTTATTCCCCTTGACAGCCAACTGTAGAGAACAATGTATGCATTGACATTTAATATGGAATTGTTTGTTGTTTGTGCTTTGTTTTATATTCTTGCTGCCAGAAATACTTGGGGCTTCTTAAACATTATTTTTTGTACATCAAACTATTCCAGCAGGAGAATTATATGTGCCAAACAGAGATAGCTAGCTCCCTTTTCAGAGAGCTAATATCATTGCCATAGGGGGTTGGAGATGAATGCACTTATTGGGAGAGAGCTACCAATATTTCCTAGGCTTTCAGAGAATCAGTTAAAACAAAGATAAGATTGTGAATTATATATAAATATAGGCAGGTAAAGTGGACCCTCTATAGATAAGGCCATCTCTGTCTTTAGGTTGGTCCTACACTATTGAGTGATACATTCCAACTTTGGGAAATTATCACTATAGATAGTTGATATGATTCTGTACTTAAGAAGATGGATTCTAAGAGTGGGGAGATATAGGTTCTAGCACACCTTTGCCACATATGTTTATTGATGATTTTGAGACGATCTAGTCTTGGGACAACCTACTTCACAAAGTTGTTGTATGTTTATGTTTATTTGATTTCTATACAGCCTCCCTCCCGAAGGACTCGAGGCAGTGTACAGCCTATTAAAAAACACAGATATGTAACAATTTAAAACCAAATTAAAATTAAATAAATACAGTGGCTGACCAATCGAATTAAAATCAATTCAAATAGAAACAGTTAAAAAATTTAAACAATTAAAATTTAAAATTTAAAAACTAATTTAAAACAATTTAAAA
>JANHFJ010004353.1:82206-93680 GCA_032468195.1 Cerberus rynchops | reverse complement strand
TGAGTGACATCAAGCTGGCCATGCCCACCCTGGCCACCCCCACACCACACCACCCCCGAGGTCAAACACAACCCTGCAACCCTCAATGAATTCGAGTTTGACCCCCTGCTATAGTGCATCTCCTTGGTAGGACTTGAACATATGGAGACTAACTATGTCTAACAAGTCTCAATAAAGATGAAACTGGATGCACTATGTCTCCTGCTAGTCAGCAACAGTCATAACATTGAACAAAATCATATTGAATTCTGGTTTTATTGAAAAAACAAATTCCTGATCAGCTAACGCTTGGAGATTAAAGACAAATGCTAACTGAAAGAAGAATTAAATGCTGATGTTTATGATGATGTAATCCCCGAAGCATCATTGCAAAATAACTTAGTGCAAGCATTTAAAAAAAAAAGGGTGGGGGTAGTATACCAAACATTAAAATTAATTGAAAGCTCCTATTTAAAATGAACAGTAGCCCAAGAAATCTTCAGGGCTCAAAATGGTTGTATTAGGATTTTGAACAATTTCAACTATTTCTTGGAGATCTTTTCATATTTGAGTAGAAGGTAACCTGGAGAATTTCTATGAATGATTTGTGGAAAGATGCCAAGTAGCTACATAAAACTGACTTTAATCAAAAATTGACTTTAAGTTGCTATAAATTCACACCCAGAAGAAACTGGAGTTCTCAAAGTAGTCATTATTAACTATTTATTAATTGATTATAATGCATTTATTCATATGTATGTTGCTTGTATCTTTACATTTACATTCCTATATGATTTCATAGCTTATTTAGTACCCTATGACTATCACTAAGTATTGTATCTCATGATTCTTACTGAATGTATTTTTCTTTTTTGTACACTGAGAGCTTATGCACCAAAGACAAACTCCTTGTGTGTCCAATCACACTTGGCCAATAAAGAATTCTATTCTGTTCTGTTCTGTTCTGTTCTGTTCTGTTCTGTCTGTTCTGTTCTGTTCTATATGCAAAAGACTTCAGAGATGCAATACACAGTTGTTTTTAAACAAAAAGAAAGTCACTCATCAGAAACAAGAATCAAAAGGCAAGAGCCTAACTGCTTTCTCCCTGCAACAAACCAACTAAATCAAATTAATTAAATCAGTACCAGCTAGCACTTTCTATATGTAGAGGTTAAGATACAGAGTCCATCTCTCTAATATAGGAAGCTGGAGGAAAGGGCCAATTGATAAGGAAGAAGAGCAGAAATGATAGAATTAGTTATTTCAATCTATTTTTTTTTCTCAGCCCTATCTTTCCACCCCAAAGCCTAGCTATCATCTATTCTGAAAACAGTGATCTTTCAAGGCAGAACTTAATGCATAGCTGGGTTGATACGGAGGGAGCCATTCACAAAGACTCAAATCCAAGGGTCATCTCTAGGGCAGTCCTCCTGTTTCACAGTTGCCATACACCAGCAAGCATCAGTAATGAAACAGGTCACATTAAAAACCCTGTAACCCATAAATGTTAGGAATTATACCTGCTAAGCACAATTTCACGAGGGTAAATTTCTGATGACCCTATTTCTTTTCTCATGGGTGTATTGCAAATCTTCTACACACCAATATTGATCTGACCTTTTTGCAGTTGCACATTTTTTCTAATGTTTTTAGCAGGTGAACATTGACACAATGGTAAAATCATGTGCTATGGGAGGGGATGGTTTCATTTCCCCTCCCTTTTGGAAACAGTTTGGATTTATGAAACTTACAATAGTGCATCGTCAGCACAACTATTTTATTTCTAACTCTGGAAAATGGTGCTCTTTTGGTGGCATCATCTTAAGGAGCTCAAACCAACAGGGATGATGCATAACTCACAGATCATAGGTTGTCCATGCTGGGTTTCCATTGACTAGAACCATCTGTTCAGATTTCAGATGAGGGTTTCCTCCAACACTACCTGGAGCTGGTCCAGATTGAATCCTACATGTTGTACCATTATGCTCTGGCCCTTCTCCAAAGTATGAAGGGGAAGCATTTGGATCTCCATTAGCCGCTATTCTCTATCAAGTGCCTCACACTGAGGTGATGAATGTTCAGTGCAGATCAAGCCCATTTTAAAACCACTTATATACTAAGCTTTAGGTTTTAGACCCAGCCCTATTGTATTTATTGTTCGTGGTTAACATTTTTAAATTTTCTGTTGAGGGAGGGCTGTTTAATTTTAACACAGATGGTCTCTTTGATTCCTCTTTCAAATCAGTGGCCCTCTCAGTCCAGAATGTAAATTTTGCTGTCTTCAAAGGGGCAGGGATACAACACAACTGTATCCTGTTTACAATGAGGTTCTTTCGGTAGTCCCAAGAAGGTAACACGCCCAATAGCACTCTGATTCAGGTGACTTTGAGGATACAGATAAAGCCTCAAAGGGCCTCAATGACTCTCAGAGAGCTAACAACCAACCTTCGGAGTGACAATAACTGCAAAGAATATAAATCCTTCTATTTCCCACCAGTCAGTGAGAACTGAAGAGGCTTCTTGGATGAGAAGCAAAATGTTTTCGAAGGGAAAATAAAACACAAGAAAGTCCAGTTGCCTTTTGGAAAAAAGCACTTTGGGGATTAACTGTGTGTACAGCAAATGTCTCACAAGGGATGCCTCCCAATAAAGATGAGGGGTGGGGAGAGGTATATTTTCAGACTTGCAAGGTTCTGTTAATGTGAACTGGCAATAAAGATTATGCTAGTACTCATGGTTGGTGCTCCTTGTTTGGACTATGTCAAAGGGCTGTCACTTGGTATACACAGTAATATAACCCCTCCCTTAGGAGGGAATGATTTGGTGCTTTTAGTCATGGGGCCCAGACAAAGTTAATCCTTTGGCTCTCCAGTTTGAGAGTACAAATGAATTAGAAGGAGAGTATATTATTTATAATAGGGACAAGGTAGAAAGTGAGTTATTGGGAACCACAAATTCCACACTAATATAGCTTGTTTTTTGTTTGCTTTTTTTTCAAACCTATCTGGACAGCACTTCATCAGCCTTTGCACAGAGCCTTTCAGATGTGTGGGAGCTGGAATTCCTACCATATTTTTGCAATATTGGGTGAGAATTCTGCAACTGTCATTCTAAAATGTCAAGATATCAGATGGAGGTGGGGAAACCGGTTTGATTAAGATGGAACTAGATGAAGTCAGGAGAGCCATTTTGGTATAGTGGTTAAGGCAACAGGCTACAAATTGGGAGACCATGAGTTCTAGTCCTGCCTGAGGCACAAAGCCATCTGGGTGACCTTGGGCCAGTCCCTTTCTCTCAGCCCTAGAAGTAAGCAATGGCAAATAATCTCTGAAATCTTGGTTTTAAAAAAAGGGATTCCTCCAGGCAGTTGCTTGGAATCAAAAACTGATTAACAAGGCACACACAGGTGACCTCATGATCCAAATAAGACATTTTTCTATAGTTATATTAGAACAACGCTAAGTACTCCAAACCAATCGCCAACTATTAAAATTGTTCCAGTGCCGATACAATAGGGCATTTCTCATATGTAAAATTATCTGTCAGTTCAGGAAGGTCAGATCTGTTCCACTTTAACAAGAATACTGTATTTTCCAGAATCATACAGTATTTTTTTTTTAAAAAAAAACTGATTTGCTGTTTGAACCTGAAGTGTAATAAAATTCTTCAGGAGCAGAATTGTTTAAGGGCAGATCTTTTATGTAAAACAATTTGCTTTGGGAAGATCTTGTTTTGTTAACGTAGCTTCGACTATGCTGTAGCACTGCTGCTTTGTGCCGCAATTAAGCGCTGATCACATTACATGAGAGATTATACTATCCTATTTACAGTAAATAGTTTAAAGTAGAGAGAAACAGGAAAGACTTTATTCATGAATGATTTACATTCAGCTCCTTCTCAGGCTGTTGCATTATTCAACTAAAAAACTGTGCCTGGAATGCTAACAACCACATTTAATTTATTATATGTAGTGGGAAGCACATTGCCTTCCCAAAATGTCACTTAATAGCCCAAACCATCACCAAAGAAATTATCCTGCTTGAATTGCCACTTTTTACACCTTTGTTATTCTGACTACAGCAACCTGAGATACAAATGAAACAAAATATGAAATTATGCAAAGCTATTCCCCTGAATTAACAAGATTGGGGAAATCGCCAAGACATTTCATTCTTTCTAAGCACAAAGAAAGATGAACTCACAACTTATTCTGTGAGGAATCTCTCTCTCTCTCTCTCTCTCCCAATCAGACTTTAACAACATGACATAGCACTCACCCAGGCAGAAATCCAGTCTATAAATTTGAAAGATTTTGGAAGTCTGTCCAAAAATGTGTTTGTGTGTGTATGCGTAAGAGAGAGAGAGATTTGGCCTATATTTGACCAATCAGAAATCTTATTTTGATCTATAAAATAAAGATAGATAACTTCTATGTCCAACTGCATTTGTTCAACAAAATATATCACTACCTTCAAGTGGTCATCTGAATCAACTGTTGGGTAAATTCAGAAGTTTCAGTGAGGTAAGAGAACACAGGCTTGACTGGATTGCAAAAATATCTACAGCATAAAATGCCTCTGTAAAGATGTTATTAAAAATAATGAGGAACTACTTCAAGTAATTGTTCTGGGAAATATCAGGCTCTTTCCCACTTAGCTTTGAAGTAGACTCCCAAGACTTTTTTTTTTTTTTTTTAGTGAATGCTTGCTCCTTGCTCTCGGGTTGAGTGGCTGTGTACAGAATGAGAATGACAAAATGAGAGTGCATTTTTTATCCCTCTCTTGCTGGAGCCTTTAGCTCTATACTCATCAGTGTGAGAAAACCAAATGATCTTGGCTTTAAACAAATCAATGGCCTACATAATAGGACGGTAACAACACAGGTTTGGCAAAAATCATCTCTTTTTGTTGCTTCTCTAAACCTACTTTTTCTTCTTTCAGCCATCTTAAAACAGTATGCTTTTCACAAAACAAGAAGCTGAACATGTGAAAACAGGTCCTACAAAAATGGAGACAGGTAGAATTAGAGAATCCACTCTAAGATTACTTTGGATAAGAGCTTTTCATGGTGGTCAGCACTAGTTCTGGCACCCACAACCACAGAGGTTCTTGGAATGACTTTGGGTGAGTCGTTTTCTCTTGGTCCAACCTACCTCACAGAGTTGTTGTTGACTAAGAGGGGTGAGCCACCTTGAACTCCTGAATATAAATGAGGTCTAAATCTAACAAATGAATAAATATCTTTCCCCCCCTATCCACAAATAAAAGAATAATAAAAGCAGCAAATCTAATCAAAGCTAGTTGAGGTGGAACCATCTTGTAGGAACTGAAATAGTTTGTTTTGCCTTGAAAAACTTTTGCAGCAGATGAAGGAATCTAACTGAATTGAGAATCAATATATGGAGACTGAGAAAAGGAAAGAGAGTTAAATTTATAATGAGAAAGACAGACCCATAAATACTGAATTTCTATTCCTTTTTAATTCTCTAATATTCATTGTATCTTTTCAGTTCAGTTGGAATCCTCACTTTAATTAACTTTAATTTAATACTGAATTGCCTTGAATGTAGGCTACACCATTAAACACTTTTGCAGGGGCTGTCTGTAAATAATCTTGGTTCATATATGACAAGAAGACTAGAGGGTTAGGGCAGCTGTCTCAAAGATAATCCTTTCTACTTGAGGTTTATATAATAGAATTTATTTTGCATAAGTATCAAGATCTGATTCCTATAAACACAAAGTTAGTGTCCTGGTTTCATTGTTCCAACAATCATTATACTTGATGAAAGCCAGTCATTGGAGCCAATCAAGCTGAGTTTCAAAAATGTAATTATGGACACTTTTTAATTGCAATGTAAATTCTGTGAAAGACATGGCTTAACCCATGTAAAAATTTAAAACGCAGAATCTCCTCTTCCCAATTATTAGTTGCACAGGAAGACCTATCTAGCATTCCACCTTAGATCCCAGATCCTCAAGTCTCCATGCATTCACACAAACAGCCACCCGTGATTCTATATCTGGAACAAGGTCCACCAACATTTTAACCATGTAGCCAAAAAGGAAGTATGACACTACTCTAAATTTATGATAAAGGAGCTTTCCTGGATCCTAGATAAATTGTTTACATTGTAGCATGATAGGTTCCTTGGAACCTCAGGGACACCCCCTAAATTCTTAAGGACTCTTCCAGGATGACATTTGAATGAGGTATTTGTTTTCATGGAACTTTTAAAACTCAGAAACCAAAGCTTTCTTGGATTTTGGATATGTTAGGTGCCCTTTAAAAAAAAAAAAAAAGAATGATGTCTTTATCTTATCTTTAACCTTCCTGCTCTTACGGTCACCTCTGTTTGTGCAGTGTAGCTTGTTTTGGAGTGATCAGTTTGCCTTCAACAGTTTCCCACACTAAGATAAATCATGTATTATCTTCCCATGTTTATCTAAGGAGGTGGTAACATACACAGAACTAAAGACAAGGCTTATTTGGCAGCTAGATACCCATTAGAGATTTGCTGAGTTGCAAAAGACTGGCATTCCCCAACTTTGATAATTTTGTCATAGTGAATATTAAAATACAAGGGTATACACAACATACAGAGAGAGAGATTTGCATTGTAAAGGAACATGATTTACTTTCATTCAATGCCATTTCTCCCTTAAATCTTCTTATATATTACTCAAAATATATTAAAAATCCAACAGCTAAACCAGAAAGGAAAGCCTAAGTAGCTTAATGCAAAATGTTTCCCAAAACTTTAAGCCAGCCTTCCCTGAATTTAAAATTTTCTGAATGGATCAAAATATGTGTCTCCTAATTGGAAACATTTGTATTTGTTTTATTTTATGTACAGTATTGGAATTTTTAATTTAATTTGGGGTATTCAGTATGATATTAATCAATAGATACCTGACACGCTCAACCTGAGTACAGAGGCAAGAAGAAATCAAAGCATATACAGAACCTATTTTGTCTGTTGCATTAACACTAAATCTATAATTTTATTCCAAGAATGTTCTGTGATTGGTTATGTGCACCCTGGCAGTCATTTAATGAGAGACCCTTGAGATGCTTTTAGCACTTCAAAAAGCTGCATATCCTTGCTAAGAGCAAAGCCAGCCAAGGGATTAATTGGTCATTTTAGATTACTAGTTCCTCATTTCAAGGAATTGATGCTTATTTTGCATTAAAATATTGGCTATAGATTCTTATTAATTCTGCAGTTACTGGAAGCTTACTAGATTTAATATATGCTACCTAATAGGTTACCTGACTCATGACAAGTCCTTCCCTCCACCCTTCCTTCCTCCCTCCCTTCTTTCCTTCCTTCCTTCCTTCCTTCCTTCCTTCCTTCCTTCCTTCATTCATTCCTTCATTCATTCATTCATTGAATTTATATGACTCAGCCATTTTGCATATGTGTCTCACGGTTTGTAACAATACATTAAAAACAATACAAAAATGCTATCAGTAAAAAAGGATTTAAAAAACATATTAGACATTCTAATAAAATGCAGTTTATTTTTGTAACATGTGGTACTTTTCAATATGTCATCTTCCAAAGTTTTGCCATTTTGTTTGTTTTTTTAATTTTGAAACTCTATATAAGATTCTTGTCTTTTATTCAAGGAAGGAAGATTCAGAAAGAAGCTTCAAATGGGACTATCACCCAGACCTATATCAATAATTCTGCATGATTTCCAGTACAGATTATGGATATCTGATTTTTCAGAGAATTCTGAACTATTACAATTTTTCAAGATTAAAAAAAAAATACAGAAAAAGCTTTGTTGTAGCAGAATATGATTCAGGTTGTTCCATTGTTTCAAGGAAGTTACATCTCCTTTAATTAGAAAGCAAGATAAGGGTACAGGCCTTCTTTCCATATTAGTTAAGTAGAAAATTTTTTGGTGCAGTACTAGGACAATATCTTCCACCCTATTTCTCAAATTCTATACAGGTGGTTTCTTTGTGGCAATTTAAAGTGATCAGATAAATTTAGAAGAAGATGCAATTTTGTTGCAGAGCAGACATGGATACCCTGCAATCTCTAAATCTCTCATTTTTGCAGCCTTAGGGAGCCATCTTGGATCAGTCCTTGGAAAATTGAGCAGGCGTGGGTTGTGGGATGAAATGATTCCACAAAATTCCCCATTAATCCATTGCCCACATGTTAAGATGTTGCTCCACTGACATTGAAGTCCTTAGCAAGCATGTGTGTGCGTACACACACTCACACAGGCAGAAAAATGTTAAATGTTCTTGGTTCCTGCATAAACAACTGAACTCCAGCATTATATAGCCAGCACAGTTTTATATACCAAATAGTGATTGGTGGGAAATTAATTTAGTTTACATTTGAATGCAAATTTACCCAATTCTATACTTTGAAACAAATGAAGGAATTACCGGTAGTTATGTTTCAAAATTTGCCGTTCTCTAAAGCTCACAATCTAAATGATCAGGGTTTTTTTAAATACCCATAATAGAACATTCCACACAAAAATTATAAATGTGTGAAAACAATGCACTAAAAGACATTGTATATTTTAAAAAGAAGATGCTTGTTACAAACTGTTCCATTAGGCAAAGCTGTCAAAAAAGATTTAGATTTGCAGAATTGGTCGCCCTAGGACAGGGGTGTCAAACTCGCATCATCATGGCAACATCACATGATGTACCACGATTTTTTTCACCTTTGCTAAACCGGGCATGGTTGCAGGCCTGTGGGCCACAAGTTTGACACCCCTGACCTAGGATATCCCAATGTTGGTGTGAACTTTTTTCCAAATTTCAAATTGGTGCTGTGATGAATCAAACCTATGCCCAAACATATGAAAACCAGAGGGGAAAAGCCAATAGATTTATCCATTCCAATGCTACACAATGGGATAATTAAGAAGTACAAAAATTGCACACATTTATTGAAGAAACAGTGGATCAGAAGAGAGGGGGTTGTCCTTGTTCTTGCTACAGATGTAATACAAGTTGGAATAGGTTGCAACAATCCTCCACACAACACTCATGATTGCAACACAATGCACACACATACACCTATGTATTGTATTATGAGTGGGATAAAAACAGGTTGCTCTCTGAACATGAATACAGGATGATAGCATCTGGATTCCACAGATGCACTAAATAAAATCTGTGCATTTCTTGTCATGAAGGAACGAAAAAATATTGTCTGGGTTAAGCCAAAGGTTAATGTTCTGCTTCAGAGAAACTTTGCCTGGGAAGTCATCCAAACACAACAAGCCATGCTTAGTGATGACAGGCAATATATTTCAGCCAAGAAAAGCTACTTAGAATTTGCCTGTGTAACTCAAATATATTTTATGTATCTTTCAGCAGTGCTTAGCCAACAAATTCTAGGCAATGCCTTCCTTATTTATATAGGGTTTATTTCCAGAGATTTTCTGTATTATATCTCTATATGAGTTCTGGAATTTTTTTTCTTTTTAAAGTCAACGATTCATAAATATTTTAATTTAGGCTTAGGCACAATGGGGGAAAATCTTCCTTTTCCAGCCAAAGATGATTTCCGAATTATGAGTCATTAGAACATATCACATTGTATATTTGTTCTGTATTTATTGAGAAGATTATATCATATCCTCTGGCTACCAGAATGTGTTGCAGGATCAGAAACAAAAAGAAAAGGAGCGTTTCCCCAAACCTTAAAAATGCCACTATGGCTTCTTTAGGGTGCTCTATCCTATGGTATGGTCAGCTTTTCAGTTGTTTCCCTTGCACGTATCTCTCAAACTAGGTTGCAGTTTACAAAACCTGTCCTTTCAAACAGCCACTGACAAGCCAGCATGGAAGCTTGTATCCAGAGATTACACTGGAATCAGAATGCTCTGAAATTCTCAAGGATTGCGCAATCTTTGCCTGATTTTGCAAAAAAAGAATAAGTTGCTCGAGTCTGGATGGGGAACAACAGTCTTCAGATGAACTTTGGTGCTGGGCGGGTTGGCAATGTCCCAGACAGACCTCATGTGCAATCTGGAGGTCCTCCTGGACTCAGGACTGCAGGTGGTATTCATTGACTAAGAGACTCTTTGCACAAATTCATGTTGTGTAGTGGGTCTGCATGTTCCCAGATTGGCTGGCTCTGATCACACTCAAATATGGTACTCATTGGCACGGCCTACAGCGAGGAGGAGGAAGAGGAAGAGGAAGGGTATGGGGAAGGGTAAGGGGAAGAAGAAAGGGCGGGCAGTGTGACAGAAGTCTTTGAGATGCTCCATCCTACTCACTCAACAATACTCAGCAATAGTTACAGAGATCTGGAGAAGGAGCTACTTTGTGCTAATGCTACACTAAATTGTTACACTATAGTAAATAAAAAAGGAAATGAGCAGATTTGTAATCAGACAATCTACAACCTGCAACCTAAAATTCAGTAAGGTTTAACTAGACAACACAAGCATAGCATAGCTTTTCACAATCTTTCTGAATTACTTTCTGTACTGCATCTGTAGGTATTATACCCCAATACTAATTGCTAAATTTATTTTCCTTATTTCAATATTTTTACTAATATCTGCTGCTTTGTAATCATCCCATCAAGTGCAAGTAACCAATTTTGCTGTAATTCTGCAATGCTAAAAATGCATGCTACAAACAAAGTGGGCTTGCTGTGATTTTCTGTTTAGAAGCACAAAGGAGGAAAAAAAATCAATATTCATGGACAAATTTAATATTCAAAGCTACATGGCCATGTAATAGACTTAATCCTTCAGCATTAAGGCAGCAAGCTAATGAGCATATTAAACTGCTACCAATAATGCTGAAATGTTGTGAAGATTCAAAATGGAAAAGATTCAGAACAAGCAAGGCAGCTGATGGAAAATCAGGTAAATTTAATGGGAAAATACAGCCCAGAAATATGACAATTTTTTAAAAATGAACTGTTGTTAATACCATACAGTGATAAACATGTAAAAGAAATGCTTCAGAATTTCTTTTCAACCTCATTTATAGGCTCCAGAGGCAGCTGGGATCATCAGGAAGGCTCCATAGATGCATCAAACAGCTGATTAAGGTAAGAAACAAAACAAAACAAAAGAAGCTCGTATATGGAAGTATAAGGGCTGGGGTGAGTGGACAGGGCCAATTTTAAACCACTACTGGTTTGGGCAATGTGGTGCAATCTGGCTGAATTTCACCACTGGTACAATCTGCTCCCAAATGGCACATCTTTCATGAAAATTACTAGCACCTCTCTTCCCATGATGATTTGCTTCCTAGACAAAGAAAGACATCTCAACATAGTGGTTTTAAAGCATCAGTCTGGAAACCAGGATATTGTGAGTTCTAGACCGGCTTCAGGCCAAAAGCCAAGTGAGAGTGACCTTGAGCCAGTCACTCTCTCAGCCCTAGGAAGGAGTCAATGACAAACCACTTTTGGAAAATCTTGCCAAGAAAGCTGCAGGAGGCTAGTCCAGGCAGTGGCCAGGAATCAACACTGAGTCAACGACAGG
>JANHFJ010004352.1:76076-86369 GCA_032468195.1 Cerberus rynchops | reverse complement strand
CACCCCTCCCCACAGTGTCTCCTTAAGTCTCAGTCCCCAGGTATGCCTTGTGAAGAGGGGCAGGGTGCTCTCCTTCCAAGTTGTCAGGTCAACCTGCGCTGTTCCTGCCTCCTCTCCACTCTCCATGCTCATGGATCAGGAAGAGGTGATGCTTGCTCATCATCTGAGCTCTGTCGCTCCACTGTTTGCCCTCTCTCAGTTGTCCTGTCCCTGTTTCTCCCTGCTGGCAAGCAGTCCCAAGCCTGAGGGACCGGAGTTGCCTTGTCCTGCTCCACCAAAGCCAACAAGGCCACCCGCTCGACCTCCATCGGCCCCAGCTCCAGCTCATCCTCTGCAGACTCAGGCTCCAATGAGGCCATGACAGGAAGCAATGGCTAACCTCCTTTGTGGCACTGTGAAGAAAAAACATGATCACATTCATCAGGGCTCCCAGAAGTGAGCTTTCCTTTTTTTTACAAGTTATGAATAAATGGACAAAGACTATTTCCATTTCCAAACACCCAGCCAGGCAGGGAGGAGGATTCAAGTGATGAATTATCTTTCAATCATTGAACAATAGTTCAGTGGTTAAAGACCCTGAGCTTGTCAGCTAGAGAATTGTCAGCCTGAGTTCAAGACCCAATCTCCACGCAATGGGATGAGCTCCTGTTATTTGCCCCAGCTCCTGCCTACCTAACAATTCAAAAACATGCAAATGCAGGTAGATAAATAGGTACCCCTTTGATGAGAAAGTAACAGTATTCTGTGCGTCTTTGGCAACTTCTTCAAACAATGCTGGCTCTCTCAGTTAAGAAACGGAGATGAGCAACATGCCCTAGAGTTGGACATGACTGACAGCAAAACCTTTACGTTTTTACAGTACACAATTGCAAGAATTCAGAATTGACTCCTACCCAGCATATATCTTCTCTATAGAAGGCAAAGCAATTTGAGGAGAATTCCTGTATTGTAGGCAGACTATAATAAAGTAGTTAGTTTGAAACTCCATACATGTGGATCTAGTTGTTTGCATCTGATAACATATCTCATTCCAGGCATGCCATCACATTCCCTTCTAACCTCAACTCCCATAGTCTGTCAGAATAGAACTGTACATTATCTTCAAAAACATCTCCCACCTTTGCATATTCTAAGATAAAGAGATGACATTAACTATCTGTACTACGCAAGTCTTTTTATGTTGGCCTTCCCTAGTCATTCACTTATTTGTCTTATACTGGATTTAATATTGCTTTTTTCCCTTCTAGTTTTTATTTTGTTTTAAGAAATTATAAACTACTGGATTCTAAGTAATGTGGAATAGAATTATATATATTTTATAAACAAATGGATTTATTTTTTTTATTCTTCTTTGAAAATGCTTTCTAGACTAGTAGAAAAGGGAATAAAAGATGCAGAAATTAATGAGGTGTTTTATTAAAAATCAAAAGTTCATTCTTCTAAAGTAACATCAATTGTTCTATAAAGCTTCTGTACTGGCTCTACCATATGAAATACTGATAAAGTGCTTTAAAGCAGAGGTTTTCAAATCAGTTTCTGATATGACTGTGGGTTAGAAACAAAATCAGAAATAGAGAATCCGTAATTAACTACTGAATGTCCAGGCCTTGGGGCTGGAGCTCTTTCTTCAAAGTACAAGAAACTCAATAGCCAGTCTGCTTCTCTCTAGAAGTCTATCCATCTGTCATCTTTTTTCTCTGCTATACCTCCAATGGTGGTTTGGGCCCAAAACCCATCCTATAAATGAAAGACAACCACCGTCTAGAAACCAGACCACGGCTGCTTCACCAGCTGTTGCACCCCCAACCCCAAAACCAAACAAGCTGACACACACCAAGAACACAGACCCAGACCTCAAACTTGAAGCCAGACCAAAACCCAGTATGCTACATCACAGCCCCCCGCTCAGGATATCACATCAGAAAACTCAGGAAATCACACCACGAGAACTCAAGAAGTTGCAACACAGCAAATGACCCAGGAAATCACAGCATAAGACCCAGGATACCACAGCAAGAGAACTCACAAGGTCATCACACAACCCGGTACCCAAGCTGTTACAACACAGGAGGCTAATGGAAAAGAGATCACTACACAACAAATGACCCAGGAGATTACAGCACAAGACCCAGGATATAACAACAACAAAATTCACAAGGCCATCACACAGCCCATTATACCAACATCAACTCCATCAATTAATCAAGAGGCAGCAGCACAGCCAACCAGCCCAGTACAACAACAACACACACACACACCCCAGTATTTATAGAGAGACGGTAGCTCTGATCACACTTTGCTCACACTGGCACAAAGCCGAAGACAACAGCCTGAGGATGGTGTGTGGGACCTCGCTGAAACATCACCAAGATACTCTCACTCTTACACAGGAAAAGACCTGAACACACCTAGACATACGTGTGTGTGTGTGTGTGTGTGTGTGTGTGTGTGTAAAAAATACCTTTTCTTTTTAAAATGTCATCATTTTGTTAATCATTAAAAATAAATCCTGGCTTAAATCTCTACACAGAACTATTTCAGGGACATTATAAGCCATGCTTTGTTGAAAAAGCTAGAACTGGCTAACTTAAAGGTTAACATGATATGTGAAACCATTTAGTTTCTCAAAGGCACAAATGATAAAGCAGCACAAGGAAAATATTTACTTTGCTATAAACACTACTCAGTGTAACACTGCCAATTTCCAAGTTAATGTATAAATCCTTGACTATGAAATTTTGAATTGCAACTGCCAGTCTTTCCAAAAAATGGTTTTGAACTTTTGCTGCCTAGATCAATATGCGGTTTCTGAGATGATGCTTTTTGAAGAGTTGGTGAAAAGTACTGCATGCATGTTGATTCTCTAGCCAAGAAATTGAAGTATGAAAATAAATGCCTTAGACATCTTGGCCTAGAAAAAAAGCAATGTTCATTTTATTTTGGACCTGGATGAGTCAGCAACTAGAAAATAGGTCCCAGTTATAACTGCTGGGATGCAGGCACAAACATACATCACGAAGCAAAGTTGAAGGACTAGCAAAATGGAGAAGGAAAAAAGTAATTCCTCTTAAGAAATTTCCAACAAACTGAAGGCAGCTTTGCAGTACTTTTTATTGCAATTTTTTTAAAAAACAGATAGTCCTCGGCTTATGACCACAATTGAGCCCAACATTTTTGTTGCTAAGTGAGTCATTTGTTGAGTGAATTTTGCCCCATTTTAAGATCTTTCTTGCCAACAAATGAATCACTGCATTTGTTAAATTAGTAGCCCGGTTGTTAAGTGAATCTGACTTTTCCATTGACTTTGCTTGTCAGACAGTTTCAAAAGATAATCACATAATTTGGGACACTGCAACAGTCATAAATGTGACTCCATTTCCAAGACTGACAACGGCACTGAAAAAGGTGACTTAGAACCATTTCTCACAGTTATGACCTTTGCAGCATCCCCAAGATCATGTAATCAAAATTCAGATGACTGCCAACTGGTTCATACTTATGACCACTGCTGTGTCCCAAGGTCATGTGATCCCCTTTTGCAACCTTCTGACAAGCAAAGTCAATGGGGAAACCAGATTCACTTATCAACCATGTTACTAACATCAACTGCAGTGATTCACTTAACAACTGAGGCAAGAAAGGCAAAACTTATTAACTAATGTCTCACTTAATAATAGAAATTTTGGGCTCAATTGTGGTCATAAGTCCAGGACTACCTGTAAGAGCTCCATGTCCATATTACAGATTTATGCTGAGTTGTAGTTTCCACCCACATCAAAAGCAAGTAACTTATAAGATCAAGTGTCTCTCTAACAAAAAGAACCACATTTTTTTCAGAAAGTCTTAAGTAGATGATTAGTTTAGTTGCATTGGCATTTGGGGTTAATTTTGATCAGGTTGGATCCATAACATTCAAAGGTCGGATCTTTTAAAGATAGCTTCATGTACAGCATTTGATCCACTGCTCTGTGTTATGAGCAGGTGCATCTGCAAAGTGTATGAGGCAGTTTAGCCCATGTCAGTGTGATTAAAACCTACATTCCTTTTATGTGTGTTGCATTTTTTACTCACACTCTCTTCTACAGATACACCTGGTTATGGACCATGGTTGCTCTTCCTTCCAACATGCATCTAAAAAAGAACTTTGCAAGACCAGTGCCTTAAAAGCTAAATATAACCAGTATCCAACAATAGAAGAACCCTAATTATATGGAACAGTTATATATTCATTTGTAGATATTTGTGTCAAGTATGGGAAAAATGATTTCAGTGTTAGCACTGGAAGTCAACCAACAATAGCATCTAGAGCTACACTGAATTTAAATACCACTGTTACCTACAATTCACTGAACCTTAGTTTCCTGTGTTAATCCAATTACACAATACACTGAAACTCAACTACTGTAGCCAGCTATATTTTAGCCAGGTCTGTGATATGAATTTAGGATGTCAAGAATTGTTCAACAAGATATGTCTGAGTGTAATGTGTGAATTGTGTTAATGAGTAAAAATAAGCCATCCCTGACAGAGTAAAAGCTCGTAATACATTATGGGAAGTTGATTGTCTGCTACAATTGCCTACATGGTGAGAAAAATCCATACACCAGAGAGCTAAGGAAGCAGTTAAAGTTCCACAAGAGCACCTCTTCCAAAATTGTATTTGATCATTTGACTTGGTTAATTTTTACAATTTAAATAAGAAGAAAACCCAAGATCGATTCAGTTTCTGCAAAAACATTATGAATCACTCATCAGAATCACAACCTGTATAGGAAATGCTGTAAAGAGAAACAACAGTCAATATTTTGTGACAACTTGATAGAACTAAGAAAGAGGAGGTACATATCTATGGAGAAATTAATATAACTATATATCATATTTGCATTTTCTGCTTGAGAGGCTAAATTTCCTGCTACAGCTGAAATTGTATGAAAAATACTTGATGTCACAGAATTGGCAAGAATGGAGGGAAAACACATCATCTGAAATTAAATAATAAATAATTTAATAATTATTTAATTAAATAATTTATAATGGCTATCAATTCATTTCCAAATAAAATATTATTTTCATTTCTCTTTTACCTGTATCATTTGGAGTTCATTATCAGAATTCTCGGTTACTTCCTTTAAAGTAACTGAAAGCACGGTGTAAACTAGTATATAAATTACATGGTTAGAATAAAACTTTTTTTTAAGGTGCCATGCTAGTCCATAGTGAAGTTTTTGAATTCAGGTTGTTCACTAAATGATTTAGACATCATTAGATTTTGCAAGAGTTGTTGAGAGTTCAGTGCTTGGAAACATACATTATGTTGAATATTTGTCCTTTCTAGAACTGGCATTTACCAGATCCATAAAACCTCATTAAACTCTGGCCTCCTACCAAGAGCTTACTAAAACAATCACTAATTGAGGGTTATTTCAGGATTTCCTATCTACAAGAACAAACAGTTCTGTAACCTGCTAGCTATGCTCCAACTATTCCAACTGCAATAGGTTACGCTATGGTTTATATTCTCTTTTGTCCTTTTTACTGGATCTTTCTGTATGCCCTTTCCTAGAAGTAATTCTTGAGATATCACCGGGAATGAGATGCCCTTGTTCTTTTCACTTGCCATTTTCTCTGGGTGTCCCTTCACTCCTGCCAGGCTTCTTTACGACAAAACACATAGTTTAGTTGTGGTGGAGGGGGGAGAGGAAATTTTGGTTCCTTTGGTGCAGTGGTGGGATTCAGTCTGGTTGCACCAGTTCTAGTGAACCAGTAGTGGCTAAGAGAGTTTGGGCCCGTCCCTGCCCTATCCTATCCTAGATCTCCTTTTGGGGGGGGGAGCTCAGCTGAATTGCACGGAACAACTGTTTTGTACGCCTCCACAGCCTTCCTACTCACTTGGGCTGCCTCTGGTAAATCCAAAACTTGGAGTTTAGAAGCTGTGCAGCAACAAAGCACAAAGTGTGCGCACACTGGACCAATAGTAAAACTGATTGCATCCCACCACTGCTTTGGTGTATTACTCACAATATTTTAAAGGTATGCCCAGTGACAACCTAGGACAGATTTAAGGAATATGGTTTATATCTTCCAAGAACTCCCTATTAGCAATATACATGGTAGTTCTTCCCTGCAGTTTATTTTCATAATAGCTTTGTGAGCTTTGTCAAAATAAGTGATTGTAAAAAGCCTAAAACCGCATAGAGAACACTGTAATTTTGAATTTGGATTTCCCAAGTCATCTGACACTTGGATAGCACACTACATTCCTAATTTTTTCTTAGACAGTTGATTGGCATGTGCACGATTGCAGAAGAACATTCTTGTGATTTGATTTACACATAATGCTAACCCATGCATCATTGTTTAAAAAACAAAGTGGCTAATTGTATTAATTAGGCATTGCATCGATCCCTAATACAGTTTGTTTAGTTTGGAGTTAGCATAATGTCTAAACCGAGCTATTGTGATTTGTTTCACAAGCCTAGATAGAGCTTAGAATGATGGGAAAACAGTGTATAGTGTGCACTTCATAGTTGTTACCATATAGTTTATGTAGAGTGATGTTTCAATAATGCTTTGTTGATACCAATTATATTTTACTATCCTATCCTACAAAGAATAAATTACAGTATTAAAGAACAAATCAGATTTTTCAATATGTACTGGTATACATGGCGTGCTGAGATTGCATATTTCTTTGACAGTATCTCAAAGAAGAGGTGTTATCTAAGTGAATGGGACCAGCAAATAAATGGATATTATTATGTTCAAGATGTAGCTCTTTAATTCAATGGCAGTTATCAAAATTATCAAATTATACTGGCTAACTTTCACAAACATCAAACTTCCTGGTTGTTGGCAAACAGTTTATCCCAGGTGAATGTACAGGTGGTCCTTGTCTTACAACCATTCCTTTAGTGACCATTAGAAGTCACAATGGTACTGAAAAAAGTGACTTATGAGCAGTTTTCACAATTACGATGTCACAGCATCCTCGTGATCATGTGATCAACATTCAGACACTTGGCAACTGGTTCTTATTTATGACAGTTGCAGTGTCCCAGGGTCATGTGATCATCTTTTGCGTTCTTCTGAAAAGCAAAGTCAATGGGGAAGCCAGATTTACTTGACAACTGCATTACTAACTGAA
Source organism: Cerberus rynchops (assembly GCA_032468195.1). Lineage (NCBI taxonomy): Eukaryota > Metazoa > Chordata > Lepidosauria > Squamata > Homalopsidae > Cerberus > Cerberus rynchops. The sequence continues at coordinate 79,225 of JANHFJ010004352.1, read as the reverse complement.
CAACTGCAATGATTCACTGACCAACTGTGGCAAGAAAGGATATAAAAGTGGGGCAAAACTTGCTTAACTTCTGTTTCACTTAGCAATAGGAATTTTGTGTTCAATTGTGGTCCTAAGTCCAGGGCCCCCTGTATAACAATCAGAGGGTGGGATTCACAAGTTCCTCTGCTAACATGATAAATATTGTTCTGCCTTCTGTCAAAGGAAGTGCAGAAGGCGGAACAAAAATAAAAAGAATCTGTATATGGAGATTTCTTCTTGTACAGATGCTGGAGCACAAAAGAAAACATTACTCATTTGATCAGGGACCCAGAGTGTTCCTGAATATGGGTCATCAAAAGCCCATGATCTTTAATCTGCCTGAGGCAGTACTATAAAAATTCACAGAGCAGCTCCTTTGTCATAGTTTCACACTCTAAAAATAATCTTGCATGTATGAGTAAGCTTTAAAAAGTAGGAGGTTGGAAAGTAACCTGTGAAACTGTTAAGTTCCTTCCTGAAAACTCTGAAAATGTTGAAGCCCACAACATTTTAGGTTGTATATTCATAGTTCCAGCACAGCCCCATTTCTAAGTAACCATAAAAGTTTGGCATCTATTTACATTGCCCTAACACACAGGTATCAAACTCACCATGTCACGTTGCTGTCATGTGATGTTTTGTGATGTTTTTTCCCTTCACGGAGCTGAAGTGGGTGTGGCCTGCGCGTGACACATCCAGCCCACGGGCGGCCAGTTTGACACCCCTGCCCTAACAGAAGGAGCAAAATGAATACAGGTACTTCTCATTTAGCAGCCACAACTGGGAGTAGTAACTTGGTTGTTAGCCAAAACAGTCATAGGTGTAACTGCAGCTGTGCAAACAATCTTACTTCAGCTTGCTTTTGTTTTGCAGACCTGAAAAAGTCATAAATGCAAGGATTAGTTGCAAAGTTACTTTTTCATCCCTGTTGTAATTGTGAATGGTCACTGAACAAAGCAATTGCTAAATGGGGATTCCCTGTACAAAATAAAATACCACAACAGAACAATAATATAGAAGAGATTCTCTGTCCAAATTTTAATAGATTGTTTTATGGATTCGTCACATATCTATTTTGGTGCTAAAGTCAACATTTGTCAACATTTCTGACTAGAAAATACCTTTAAAATTGTGAGGAGTCCTCCAATTTTAAAGCTACATGACCACCAGGAATTCAACAGCTGAATTTTTTCTCAACAAAGAAATTTTGCCAATAAAGGTTTTACCTGTTAAATTTCTGTTGTTTTTTGCTCTATAACTAAAACTGAGGGTAACACCTGAGAGGAAATGGAATGTTAAAGATGAGTAAGTTGTGGGTTACAAGAAAGAGTTATAGGAGCAGAAAACTACATATCAAAGCCACATAGTCACCTTGGGCCAGTCACTCTCCCTTAGCCCTGGAAAGAGGCAATGGTAAACCACTTCGAAAAATCTTGCCAAGAAAATTGTGCATATTAGTCCAGGCAGTTGCCAGGGCACAACACTGACTCAAAACTACAAAATAAATGAAGTTACTTTGACGCATAGGACAGTAAAATATAAATGTTCAAATAAGTGAAAGATGGAGCCAGTCAGTTGTAATACCACAGAAATACAACCTCAATAATTTCAAGCATCACCTTGGAAATATTAAAAATCCCCTGTCAAGTGCTGAAAGTACACTGTGCGCTATCAACTGGCTCCATCTGTATTCTCTTGGTGTGCAGATCTGGAAGAAAATAGTCTTATGTATTCATACTTAACTGGACATTCTCTGTCTACTCTGTACCTTATTTCTTGTTCTTAAATTTCCATATTGCTTCACAACAGGACATCAGCTACAATCATCTGAATACTTTATCACATTTTAATTAACCTCATAAGTACAGTATTTTGACTGGAGACAAAATAAAATTCTGAACATACCTCATTTAGCATCACACTATGTATAATAGTTACTGGTGTATCACTGGTACAATCTTTGATTATAATGTGTGAACTCAGCCATTGCCATTAAAGAGGCAACAAAAAGGTGTATTTTAGATGTTTCAATGTGGCTAATCCACTGAAACAGATTCCCAACTGGGTTAAAATTGAAGTCACTAACATTAAATTTACCTAGAAGTCCCACTGAGTTCAAGAGTATTTTTTGCCCTACGCACGGATATGGCACCAGTGAACTCAAAAGGATTCACTTTTGAAATAGACATAAATGTATAGGATTTATGTGTTAGAAAAGACTATATTCCTGAAGGTTATTAATTACTACAAATTTAGAGATAACTTGGGTTCTTTTACTGGGCTCTTATTGTAACCCAAAAAAACCCCTCAGATCCAAGATCTTATATCTAAGAATCATTAGTCAAATATTTAAATAAAGCAAAGTAACTGGTCTTTGATTTTATTCTTTTTATTGTTTTATTAATACAACAGTCTGAGATTCTAGCTCTATTTACCTGTTACTGCCACTGTGAGAGCTAATTTTGTCTAGTAGTTAATGCACCAGGTTAGAAAGCAGGTGACTGAATTCAAGTCCTGCCTTAGCCATGAAAGTTAACTCAGTGACTTTGGGCCAGTTACTCTCTGTCAGCCCAAACCACTTTACATGGTCGTTGTTGCGGGGGAAATAGGACGAAGAAGACATATTGAATATGCCTTGAGTTAGTTATAAAATAAAAAATAAATTATTATTGACAAATCATGAAGTAGCCTAATCCATTTAAAGTTACCCCAATATGTATTCTATTTTTAACTTAATATGCAGACTTGATCTCTGCTAATGCTTGTTTCTTTTTGTTCTTCTTGGCCCTTTTAAGTGTTGTAATATTGATTTAGGATACTGTAATGTTATTCTTTTAGAAAATTTAAGGTTCCTAATATTATTTTGTATTTTTCTATGATAGGTAAGAGATTGTTATTTAAAAAAATCCTAGTAATAAATACACATACAATATGCTTACACAGTAAGCATATAAATACAGAATGATTGTAAGAGAAGATCAGTCAGAGCTAGGAGGTGGAATTAAATATATCAGTTTAGAGTCCTTACATCACCATAAATAATCCAAGTCCAACCCATTTTGAATCCATTGACTTATCTAGCACCATTTTAGTTGACTAGATTGTTGTATAAGGGTTGAATAAATTTT
>JANHFJ010004352.1:61584-75290 GCA_032468195.1 Cerberus rynchops | reverse complement strand
TCCTTGGATTTTCTTATCCCTTTAAAAATTAACATTAAATGCAGACAAACTTTGAAATGAACTATTGCCTCAAAACAAAAAATCAGAACACTTATTTCAGAAAATAGAAGTTTTAACCAATTTCAGGTCAGAAAGGAATGTCTGCACAGATGTGTTTAAAAACCATAATATTTTGAGGAGCATAATAACATACAACCCAATCATCTGTCTATCCCAGATCCCCAGCAAGAACTCAAGAGGCAGATAAAAATGCCAAATCCAGTCTGAACATCTGGCTGACTGTGTGACAAACCAGTGTAATAAATTACTAAATATGTTAGAAATTGGAAACCAGCTAGAGAGGCAACTGGACTGTTGGATGGGGGAAAAATGAGAGCAAACTAAAACTGGCTAAGGATGTGGAGAAACTGAATGAAGGCAGTCCAGATTGCATTAAAAAGCAAATTAATTCACTCAAATATGAAATGAATGATCTTCAAAGATCCTAACAGTGATCCCTGTATCAAAGGATTGGAATTTGGCCAATGTAATAGCCATTTTTTAAAAAAAATGGATTAGGGACAAATGCAGGAAATTACAGTCTAATCAGATTAGTGTATGTGCTGGAGAATTTAGTGCTAAACAAATCAAATATTCTTCTCCTTCTAAACAAATTTGGTTCCTACAAAGCCAAATCCTACCTCACCAATGCATAAGGATGGTCTGAGAGTCATAAGAAGGCAGATGGGTAAAGGGAGCTAACAGATATTGGCTCATCACACTGTTACTGGGCAGTTTTGGGGCTTTGGCTTAATATAATATACAAACCCAGCCAATAATGACTTATTTATTAAATCATTATTGAGCCAAATAATGTACTAATAGGGATTAAATACATGTTGTTACTTTATTAAAGTCTACTCACTAGTTAAGGTAATTATTTAGTTGTGTATTAAAGTTTGGGCACCTCTGGTCAAATTTTAATGAATCTATAAGCAAACAGAAGTTAACTGAGCCCCTAAATGGTAAATAGTAAGATAAAATGCCTTTCTGGGTGCATATTTACCTTACGTGTGCAGTTGTGTACTGTTGCAAAATAACAACATATTAAGATGGATGTAAAAGTTTGAATATCTTTCCAGCCAACTGCTTTCTTTGGCAGAAATAGCAGTTCCCAAATAAACTTTTCTAGTTTTTCTTTTGAATGTTTTTCCCCACTCTTCATTACAGAATTCTGTTTCAGAAGTATTTTTGGGTCTTTTTTGTATGTACTACATGTCTGAAATCACCCTGCAGATTTTCAATATATGTTGTTATGAACAATATTCTGGTGATTGCAAAGGCCATTCAAAACATTCATCTTTTTTCCTGTAATTGCTCATTGACACAATGAATTTGGGAAAACTGCAGGCGACAGTGGAAGATGTGTGTGTGTGTGTGTGTGTGTGTGTGTGTGTGTGCGCGCACGCGCGCGCATGCATGTGCTATGGTCCATGGGGTTACAAAGAGTCAGACGCAAATTAGCAACTGAACAACAACAGTACAAGTCTCACATGGTGTCCTCCACATTATGTGCTCTATCCCTGGTGGTGTTTAAGAAGAGATTGAACAACCAGTTGTCTAAAATGGTATAGGGTCTCCTGCTTTTGCAGGAGGTTGGACTTGTTATTCTGTTATACTCCTTTCTAAAAAATTGTTAGAAAGAATGTTTTAAATTAAAGACTGCCAAACTCGGATTCATAGACACAGGTTCTTCTGAAGATTCATTTCTCCTTTTGACATCAAGGACTTAATGCTTTCTGCTATCAACTTGGCAGTACAAGCAATCCTCTCAAATGAGAAGAGAATGTTTGGAGCTGTGCAAAGTTCACTTGCAGGTGATACAGCCATAGTGTAAATAGCATGTGTGACCCACTACTTCTTGCTACCTCTGACAGGGGCAACGGGAAGAATTTTGTTGGCTGTGTGTGGGGACTTGGGGTGATGAGATCAATGGAGGCAGAGGGACCAAGATGCATACAGCCAGTTCATCATCTACCAGCCTTGTACCCTAAAAAAGACTGTCGCGCCCATTAAGCGAGGCCTGCCAAACGGGCGAGAGCCACTGTGGCCGGCCGAGCAGTCTTCGGAAACGGCGGCGGCGACGGCTCCACCTCCTCCTCCTCCTCCTCCTCTTGCAGAGCCTAACGGCGGCGTGATTCTCAATGCGCAGGCACCGGGGTGTAAATAATACGTGGCATCTGAAGCTGGAGCAGCTCAGAACAGAGATGGCAACCGAGCGAGAGATCTGCAGCTAACGTGGCTGCATTTGCTCGCCCGGTAGGAAAGACGGAGGGAGAAGAGGCGGATCAGGTAACCAGCCGCTTTCTACACCGCAATCCGCTCGCACCCGGGCTTCGATTGATGATTTGTTTTGCGCCGTGCCATTACCTGATCCCAAGCCTCTGAAGCAAGTCAGGCTACATTGCACAAAGAGCAGAGCCGGGAGAGGGAGGAATTAAATGCTATGCAAAGCGCGGGTTCGAATTTGGACGAGCAACTCCATCCTGCAGGGGTTTTTTGGGGGGTGGGGGTGGGGTCAGAGAAACTAGCGAGGGGGAAGAGACAAAACGCAAAAGAACAGAGCAGTAATCATGAATTCATGGGCATTTTAAAGAGAAAGACAATTGTTTGCAGCCCGGCTGGGATTTGAGGAGATTAGAAAGCGGCTGTGCTGGCTTTGTTTGAGTGGTATTTTATTTTCCAGAGTGGCCTCCCGGTTTTCAAAAATCTAATCAGGTCGAGCGAGGCGGGGAAGAGAAGGGACAAAATGGAAAAGAAGGCTTTAGAAGGCGAACCGTTCTCGAAGAGCCAGACACTTCAAAGGTTATATGGGTGGGGGGGAATATCAGAGAGAGGAAAAGAAGTTTGCAGTTGAAGAATAGATAAATGAGGGCCTAATTTAGAGGTTACTGAAACAATTCGCAGAACTCCTTGGTGGCCTTTAGCACCTTGGACAGCTCCCACTTGGGAGGGACAAGACAGAGTGATGGATATGGCGGGAGAAAAATTCACACTCTAAAAAAGACAGCAAAAGCTACCAGTTGTGGATTGCTTTCCCGGTTGCTTCTTTTCTTCCTTACAGGAAGGCAATAGTTCATTTATTTGGAATTCCTCTGTCTAAATTCATTCATTTACACCTCCCATGTCTTCTAAAACTGTAAGATTACCCCACCCCTTGAGTTTAGTGGAGGAGACTTAGAAGGAGAATATATTCTGCCATTTTTGAAGAGTGCCCATCAAATATCTGATCATACAGATAATAAGGACTACTTTTGTCATTATTTAAAAAAAGGAAATTCCTATCCCATTTTTAAAATGGCTTCTGCGTACAATGTATTGGCTATCATGTCAGGTTTTTTCAGCGTTACATTCATATATTGTAAACATTATTATTATTATTATTATTATTATTATTATTATTATTATTATTATTATTATTATTATGCTAGGGTAATGTGATATATAGTATAATAACTCATGTCATACTTTTGGAAGAACCAATTTCTCCAGCAGACTTTGTGATTTGTTCACAGGCAATTCGGTATGTAGTTCTAACCTCAAAAATAGTCATTCAGGCAATTTGTGCTTTATGTGTCATTCATAGGATAAAAATAAGAAAGTGTTTTCTTGATCAAACTTTAGAGGAAATTTTACAGAAATTTTCTTCTTTTTTTCCAGCTATAATATAATAGTTTTTAGAAGCATTTCCATTGTGGTAATAATTGCTCTGTAGAACATGAAACCATAACTAGTCAGTGGCATCATAAGTAAAACACTGTCTGTAGCCCCTCCCAATTGGACCTCAAGGTTCATTTTTAAGTACGTTTTGCATCATTGGTAAGTGTTTTCACTGCTGAATTGTAATAAAATGTTACTAAATAAATTTATTACTACTAGTAATAAAATGTTACTAAACTGTAGAGATACATAAATTTGTGGCCATTATTAAGACTTCTCTATCCTTCTTAGTGACAATAATAGTATCCTTTGGAACTCCTTGCCTCTTTTTTCATACTGTGTATCTCATCTCCATTGCTAAAAGGAAAAACATTTTTAAATATAAAAAAAAATATTGCAGTTCCTCTGGCTATATACATTGCTTCTTTGTATGGAAAGGGGCAGAAATGCAGACTCCATGAGCATAATGGACATAGAATACCGTTGGATAAAAACATTTAAAATGTCTAAAGTTGTGATATTATATCAAAGAAATCAATCAACTTAAGGAATTTGTTTCAGCTTTTCTTAACTTGAAAAAAATGGAAATATGGAGTGAAAGATAAGTATATAATAGTGATACTCAAGCAAAATTAATTATGCAATATCAATATATGGAAAATATTGTCTAACTTTTTTTCTCAAAAGGTATATTAATCATAATCTGAGCACACATACATGTATGAATATAGATTGCTTTTACTTGGAAAATAAAAACGGGATGGTTTTAAATCAACCTGACTATCAATTATCAATTTCTTCTTGTTCTATTCTGTCGAAATAAAAATAGTACTTTAGCAAATAGATGCATGCATATAAGTTCTCATCCCATACAAATTAAAATTATATAATTTATATAATTTATTATATAATTATATAATTTTGTTTGTTTGAGTAGAGAATGAGATCATTTGAACTGAGGTCATTTGCACTGATGTTTTGCTTAGAAAAAAATTCAATGAATTGTTCATTCTTGTTAATTACATTTGCACTAAAACACAGTTTTTAGATTTTTTTTCTTAATATAAAAGCATTATAGATCAGAAAGAGCAGTGTGCATAACATTAAAAATGCTGTTGTTTATTTGTCCATACAGTGATTGTGACAAGTTTCATTAATTTTCCTGTTAGTTTAGTGTTTAAATTAAGAATTATTTCTAGTTATTCATAAAAATGTTCCAGATTGGGTTATAAGAATTCATTTTAGTCTTTCTTCTTTCTCCAACTCTGTCCTGTATACTCTATATAGTTGATTTATTCACAAATTTTATTACGCCTACAATGTACCACTGTAATAAAATCATACTGAAAAACCATTCAAGACAGCTTTTACCATGGTAACTGCAGATGCTATGGGATTACCTAATATGAAACTACATGTCCTAAAAATCTGACTGCCTTTTTTGTCATTTCTTGGTGATCTTACTGATACTATTATTTAACCGTAATTATAAATGTTTGTACAAATTAAATTTTAAAATTGTTTTTCTTTTGGAAACTTGGTTTTCCTTTGGAGAGGCAAATTATTTGTCATATTTTACCATTTGTATATTGTATGTACCATCTGAGAAAGCAGACATCTGTTAATACTTTCTTCCTCTGTAGTTATGGCAGCTTATTTTTTTCTCCGCTTTGCTGATCAATTTATTTTCTTCCTCCTGCTAAAATTACAAATGTACGTAATTTGTTGCTGGCTGTTAGATTAGATTTGCTCAAACATAAGACAAATCACTGCCTTTATAAGATGTTATGAAATGGATTCACTGATGAAGAATATATGAATATTTACAAGTTTATGAAATCAGTTGATTTGGGAGCTTACTTAAGAAATTCCTGTAGCAACTCCTTTTTCCCCCCCAACCCACAGTATTTCATTTCAAAGAAAATTCATATACCATTCTGAATGCAATCATTCTCTTGCTGTGTTGCCTTTCCATTTTCTGCGATTGGCCTGTCCACACATGGAGCAGCACACCATGGCTGTATCATCAGCAGATGAACTTTGCACAGCTCCAAACATACTTTTCTCAATTGAGAAGAATGCTTGCACTGCCAGTTTGATAGCAGAGAGCATTAAGTCCTTGATGTCAAGAGAGAAATGGATCCTCAGAAGAACTTTTCTCTATGAATCTGAGTTTGGCAGGGTTTAATTTAAAAAATTCTTTCTAACAAATTTTTAGAAAAATTCTGCTATGGATTCAACATCATGGATGTATAATCTGAAAACTTGCCTGAACCTTTAGTGTACCTCCAGATAATCTTTCTAGGTACTCTTCCTAAAGTTATTAAAAAGGGATTTTTTCCCCCAATAATTGTACTCTACTAATGGATTATTATCCCAAGAGGGTTCATCACCGACCGTATTATTTTTTCACCCCAGACAAAGGTATTTTTCCCCATCCATTTTATATCCTGTACCTGAGGTCTCCAAACTTGACAACATTAAGACTTGTGGGCTTTAACTCTCAGAATTCCTCAGCTAGCCATTCTGGCTGGGAATTCTAAGAGTTGGAATCCACAAAACATTGCAAGGTTTGGAGATTCCCTAGCCTATCTTTTTATAATTTTATAATGTTGGAAGAGCTGCTTTTATTCATTTTCCCTCCAGTGATCATTGCAATTGTTGCATTCATTGTCTACAATTGTAATGTTTGGTCTTGTGTCATTTCTGTTATTAGATTAATTAAAATTAAATATCTGTAAGATTCCCCAATAAAATTAGTCAATATTTTATTTATTTATTTGGTCTTTTTAATCCATTCTTTTTATAATATACATACCTAATGCTCCTTCCTTTTCCTATTTTCCCACAATAACAATCCTGTATGGTAAATTGGACTGAGAGAGAGTGACCGGTCCAAAGTTCCCCAACAATGGATTATGAAGTTCAATTTTGATTGTGTACATGAAATACCAATTGGACCAGTAGATCATATCATAAATTGAATACATTCAAAAGCTGGGGATCCATACATGTTATGTGACATTCAGCAGTAGATGGATGCTATTGCTTAACCAAAATCAAGTGGGAAATTTTTAAGAAGAAAGTTTAATAAGCAAGGACTGAATCTGTCATTGTTACATAAGCCATGTATTGTTTCCTTCCCAAAGTTACATGATGAATGGACTGGATTACACCCTATTGCTAAGGATGGATTATATCCCTAATAATGCATGTAAATAATGATGTTTGACTGCCTCCAAGAAATGTCCACCAGTAAAATATGAGACATTATTCAGTGGCCATGATCATTGACTGCTGTTCGGAATGAATTAGATTGAGAATGTGTACAGTATTATAGAGAGGTATATTGTTGTTCTTGTTGATATCTCTTTCTTATTGGTGGAGGAAGAAAAGGAAATAGATTAGCAAGAGGTAAGATGCTACATTAGAACAACTGTGTGATCTTTTGAACAATTAGAAAGTCTAGAGTCTAAAGAAATTCCAACTGCCCTGTAAACAGCAAAATTAACAATAATAAAAGATGTGTTACTGACACTGCTGTAGTAGTGTGTGAACTTTGTCAGATTGAATAGCCTATTGCTAAAGTGTATACAAATGGGTTGAATGCACAGCAAGGGCTTCATCAGCTTATGGATGAAGTTGACAATGTTTTTTGTGGGGGAGGGGAGTATTAATTGTCTTACCACATTTCCCAGAGCAGATTGTAATAAGCCCAATTGCCAGTGAAAAGGTTTTGATATGTCACTACTTATTTTTACTTTAGTGCAAAAATAATCATCTTATGCCCTACTTACATGGACAAATACGATTCTATGATAGCTAAATTTACTTTCAATGAACTGTAAATATCAATTCCTAAAGGGTAGGCAGGTTATCTGTTGCAATAAAAACAGTTGACAGTACTTTAAATGCAACATCACTGAGATATTGTGTTCTGCAATAGATAATTGTGCAAATAATAAAGCTGATGCCAGATGCTAATCTTTAAGGTTAGTCTTTGTTATTATTAGCCTTGTTGATCTAACAGTACTAACAGTATTTATAGACCAACAGTACAAATTATTAACGTATTTATAGGCCAACTTAGTACAGAATTATCTAGGTATCTCACAACAAGAAATAATTGAATAATTTAAAGTACAACAATAACAGAGACAGTAAAAGTTAATCACAGTTGTGCTTACTAACACCAACTAAAAAAAAAAACCAGCTAGAGAAGTGTAGGAAAATTTAACATGAAAATGTATTTGTTAGGCAGTTAACTCTCTTTTCCAAAAAACATCATTCAGTCCTTTACTAAAGAACCAAGTGCTATAATGACAGAGGGCTTATGCAAATCCAAAGAACTTGTTGGCTATAATTCAACTGGGTAAAAGTAAAGATGGACAAATAATTGTATCTCTCTGTGTCCAAGTTCCGGTTTGAATTCATTGTATTTCAAAATTATTTACCAATACAGTAACTGCTTCATGCCATATTCATGACTGTTGCTACTCAAAAAAAAAAAAAAAAACAACAACCCAAACATATTATTCCCTCTAAAACTGCAAGAGGTTGTCTCTAAGATATGACTAAGGATTTATGATCCCAATGCAAGATTGAGTGATGCAAGTTGCCATGTCCATCAGATATGTTATACATGGTCTTTCCTTGTCCTGATGCAACAAGCCATCCTCATAATAAGTCCACATACAATATTTTGGCCATAAATTGCCCATTCAAAGGACTGTTCATGGTAGAAGAAAGTAATGGAACACCAGAGCAAATATTTATCAATATTGAATAATGGTAGCTATCAATGTTATCGACTGTGAAATTCTCAACATTTTTGAAAAAGTGGTTGCATATTAAAAAAGGAATCAGTGTGTTATAGCAGAAAAATAAAATTTTATACAGAATTTCTGTTCTGTTGCTAGTCAAAAATATAACTCATAGGAGAGTTGGGAAAATACAATGCATATTTACCCTGAACCTTGATATAATCTGAAGAATTTGAGAATGGTTGTCATAGTGATGAAAATATCAGGATCTATGCTAGGTTCTGTCATTTGAACATGATTGTCTTCTGGTTTCCATATAATTTAAATATGAAGGCTGGTGCTCTTCTCCATCATAATTTATCTGAGTAGGGCTGGCTGTTTTGCAGCAAATTGTTGTAATTGCCTATTTGAAAATGATGTGACATCTGAACCCACTATAAGAATAAACTTAAAAACAAGAGTAGTGAGAAGTTAATCTGGTTTAAATCAAAATGTTTCAGGGAACATCTATAAAAGGAAATTGTATCTAGTTTTAGATAGCAAGTACAGTGATTCACTTGAGATTCTTTTGATCTTCACACTTCACACTTTTTTTATACTCCTCTGATTAAACTCATTTTCATGGTTCAGTGCTTGATTATATTCACAGCTCCAGTAGACTTGCAATAAACTCAACCATATTGCTTCTGGGTTTTGTCTGAAATCACATTTTAGTTATTGATAAATATGAATGGATTTAAAATTTAAGATTCTGAGGTGCTATATTTATTTACAATAATTTATTAACAATAAAGAATCTTATGGATCAAGTATCTGATATACATATTTCCATGAAAAAATCATTTTTCCTGCAAATCAGTTTGGTATCCCAGTAAAGGAAAAACTATGAATGAATCAGGCATGAAAAGCTTTCTTATATTGAAGAAATATAAGTCAGTCATAGTCAGTAAGGTCTGATTCACTAAGTATGTTAACATATCATGCTAGACATAGTTTCAGTTTGCTTAATGTGTGAACAAAAGTGAATTAAACTGGTCTAAGCTACAGTTTATTGCATATTATGTTAACCCTGCCAATTCTGCCCTATTTAACAAACTATATTTAAAGAAAGTATGGTTAACACAATATTCCAAGCAAACTATGTCTGCTATTGGCTTGCCTAAATGGTAGAGCTAATATTGATAACCTCCCCTAATCCCAAAGAGCTCTGGGTGATATAAAGAAATCTATGTTGCATTGTGAACGACCCTTTGTATGAGTTGTATTGGAAAAAAGAAAAAAACCACAAAAAAGAAAATAAAAAAAGAAATGTAATTAAAAAATATAAAATATAAAAAATATAATCATAAACCTAACAATAAATGATAAAAAATAAAGAAGATGGATGCCTCTATTTGGAATCCTTAGGAGCTAAAATCTTGCACCATTTAATTGAATGGTTTGAGGCATTAATTCAGTCTGTACATATTTTATAGGAGAAGTCTAACCCATAATCCACAAAGTGGTGATTTTTAACAGGTCCTTTCTAATTAATTGACCCAGTCATCTAGAAAATAAAAGATCTGAAAGAACACTTAAGCTTGTTATTTTAAAAACCATCTATTCTAATCTAAATATCTAAGATTAAATATATTTCATTGGAAAATTTCTCTGATGAGGTTTTTCTTTTCTTTTTTTTCAAGATCGTTCTGATAATTGGCACAACTCGATTATAACTCTGTGGGATCCCATGTCCATTCTGTCTCATTGCAGGTGGGAAGGATGAGTGCGTATGCTGACATTTATGCGTCAAAGCAGGGACAACAGAGTTCCACAGAGGGTGGTTACCAGCGCTATGGAGTTCGCTCTTACCTGCATCAGTTTTATGAAGACTGCACAGGATCCATTTGGGAGTATGATGATGATTTTCAGATCCAGAGGTCACCCAACAAGTGGAGCTCTATATTTTGGAAGGTACAGCTACTATCTAATAGTTGTCTTGCAGCAGATCTGTGGAGTGTTTGACTCCAAAGGCATCACAACCCATAAGCACTAATAACTGAAGGGTTTTTAGCATTTCCATTATAACTTTGTTGTTTCCTTTGTAGTTTATGATTACTCTACCCTAAGCACTTTGTGTGATGGAAAGGTGGGGTGTTTATTTAATAAATCAATAAATACACAAAGTATTTATTCTCAGCTGTCAATCTCCTTTTGCTTTTGAAAACAGAAAATTGGAAGGCTTTGATATGGCATTTTAGGCTAAATGGTAGATGCAAGCTAGGTAAACCTTCATTAAAATCACTGTCTTCTAAACCATCTCCCTTCAAGGCACAGGAATCTATAATTTTAGAACATAGGAAAGATCAGATATTCAAAATGAATATTGGATCAAAAAGCACTCCTTTTTGTTTCAGAATAAATTGTCCCAATTCCATCATTGGAAGAGTAATAGAAGGAAAATACAGCATTCAAGTTAAAAATACAAATGTTTACAGAAAGGATTTCTTTTATTAAATCAAAAGCTCTCATATATATACAGAGTGATTTATTTATTGTTCATTTTGCTTATTAGATACGTCTAGAGTCAGTAGGGTGATAAAGACCCTATTGATTTTCATGGGACTTAGGTATTGATAACTATGTTGTTTATAGAAAAGCTATCCCTGGTCTCAAAACTCTCTAGATGTGATAAGACAGCAATTGCCAGAATTCCATACCAAATTTTTCCACCAAAGAACAGATTCATTTGTCAACAGGATGAAAGACCTTAAGCAACTTAAGTTTCATAGAATTGACTATAAATATCAGTGACACATTAGATATGTTTAAACATCTAAGACTATAGTCACAAAGCAAAAGCCATCAGAATAGAAAATAGCCTTGTTGATTTCTGAAATCTCTCTGTTTTTCAGGTTGGACTCATCTCGGGGACAATGTTTATGCTGACAGGGATCATAGTTCTTGTAGTAGGGTTTCTGGTAACCCCCAAAATTGAAGCCCTTGGGGTAGAAGATTTTGTGGTAGTGGATACCCATGCTGTCCAATTTAACCGAGCCCTTGATGTGTGTAAGTTGGCAGGGGCGATATTGTTTTGCATTGGAGGGACCACAATGGCAGCCTGTTTACTTATGTCCGCATTTGCAAAAAGCTACTCCAAAGAAGAAAAGTACCTGCAACAGAAATTTAAAGAGAGAATAGCAGATATGAAAGTCCAGACATACCCAGTCACAAAAGCCCCAGCACCTGGAGAATCCAAGATACCCGTTACATTGTCCAAAGTTCAAAATATCCAGCCATTATCTGAGACCTGATTTCTGTTCTGTCTAGCCTAACACACCATTCTTGTGAATTTGAAAAGGTTGTCTTTACTAGCACTTGAACCTAGGTTTGCAGTGTAGCAGTTCTGCACTCAGCAGGAAAAGAAGCAGGTAGGGGAGGAAAAACTCCTATTTTGATAGGACTACAGGAGTGACAAGGAAGTGAAGGTTCAGCCATCATTGGTTTCAATAAAGCGTTATCATGTATGTTGTGAAGGTTTTTTTTTAAAAAAAAAGTTCACAGAACCATATAGGTTCTCCCTTTCCAGAACATGGCTCATTCTTCTCCACTTATCTCTTCCTTGTTACCCATTTTATTCCTTATTTAAATATGATTATGTCTGTCTATTTAGTGTAAACAATTTAAACTGTGTCCTGTTCAAAAAGAATGAAAAGAATGGTCAGACTCCCACAAAAACTTTATGTGTGCATGTATCAGAGAGCAGAAAGCAGGCAATTTCTGTTTCTATCAGACATGTTTATTCCCCTGGAGTGCAGGCAGAACCACACCTTATGCAAACATTTTTTAAAAAAATCCATCATATGCATGTGATTCTGTTTTTTTTAATATACCCAAAGCTTTATATCCATTCTAAATTTAGAAATTTAAATCCCTTTATCTTTGACCTCCAAAGCTTCCTCCTACTGCACTTGTGATTTTCAGCTTGCCACTCTTTTGAGAGGAAAAAACAATTTGCTTGTGTTTTGTATCTCAAAGAGGCTAAATACTGTTTTTAAAACATAGAAAACCTCACTCCCAAAACCAGAAAACCACAATCTCATCATCTTGCACAATGCAGCTTTACTTCACCATGCAAATTCATTGCCAACCATACCAAACATAGCACTTTTAAGTCAAAATATACAGTATTCAAGGCCAGTCAATTTATCACATTTATCAAAAAGCTGATCTTTTTAAAGAGATTACAATGTTTGTAATCATTGAAAGAAAAGCTATATCAAACTGGTTTCTTCTGGGGACATTCTCAATCCCTCAGCCTACGTATATCTTTATTTTTTTTAACTCTCCGTTTCTATTAAGATTCACCAAGGCTGTTATGAAAGATGCTCAGTGTTTAGCATAGAAAAGAATACAGAATTAACTCCGTTGCAGGTGTGGCCTTGAGCCTTTATGAAGAAAAAAACATGGCTTGGTTGTGCTAGACAGGGTGCACAGTTTTACTAGAACAAGGGAAGGGCAATAAAAATATCAATGTATTTGGATGTGTACATAGAGCTCTTATAGTGTACATAAGCATATGGAAATTCTTCCTTTTAATGTCATGGTCATCAAAGACACACTACAATAGCATCAAACAACCAGACAAGCAAGAGCCAGATCTTTGTATCTACTTCAATATCCGAAGCAGTAAAAGAGTAAAGAAGGTCATGGTGGGAACAAATACACCCATTACACAAACACACATACTGTACACATTACATGCATATATACATGGATACACACAGAGAGAAAGCCACAGCAAGGTTGACCTATTCCATTTATGAAAACCACCATCAACATCCCTAGCCGTGATTTGTTATTAATTTCAGCAGGACTGTTGTAGGAATAATGTCGGGAAGTATCACATTTATTTTGATGTGTGAAATATTCTTCCATCTTTCCTTTAATCTCTTTGGTCTTGAGTTGAAGTATCAGATACTTCATTTCTGATTAAGAAAGCAAGCTTATCCTCAAGCAGAGAGCAGCTGTGAAAATGCTTACTTACTGTTTGACCTTTTCACAAAAAATATAAATCATACCTGTCTCAAGAGACAGTTACTGTCAACCCGTTAATAATCAATGGAACAAAAAAAAAATAACCTATGTAAAAAAATGTGAACTTTGTATTATTTGACAACATGTGTTCCCTTACAATTCCGTATATTTTTTCCAATGGACTAATAAAACTATTGAGAACTAATTTTCTTGATGAGAGATTTATTT
>JANHFJ010004352.1:51264-61484 GCA_032468195.1 Cerberus rynchops | reverse complement strand
AAGAGAGCAAAATGAGCTCGAAATAGATCTATATTGGCCTCCCTGAATTTTTAAAATACCAGCAGAATAAAAAAAAAATTGGCTTATATATATACATACAGCAAATTAGATAGTTAAGCAAACAGGAACATCATGAGTAAATCACAGAGCATACAGAAGAAAAAAGGGGGAAAGGAAATTCCCCCTCTATATTCACAGCAGCCAATCACAGTGCAGATTGCCTCACACAGGAGCCAGCACTCTCCAACCAAATCAACTATAATTGTGTGTTCTGGCTCACTGCACAACCTCACTGCTCCAGCTACTAAATTTAAATAACATGTACCCTTAATTTAACCCTAATAGGACTGTGACAATCCTTAAAACGAGATCTTTCAGCATAGCAATAGCACTTAGATTTATATACTTCTTTATAGTGCTTTCCAGCCCCCTCTAAGCGGTTTACAGAATTAGCATACTGCCCCCAACCATCTGGGTCCTCATTTTACCCACCTCGGAAGGATGGAAGGCTGAGTCAGCCTTGAGCCTTGGAAGGATAGAAGGCTGAGTCAACCTTGACCGTGGTGGGATTTGAACCGGCAGACAGCAGAAGTACTGCAGTACTGCACTCTAACCACTGCACCACCAAAGCTCCTGCATGCACAAGAGAACATTCAAATCACCTGTCCATGGAGCTTCTCAGTCATCCAGGTCATGGTTGTCCCATCCAGGTCATGGCTGTCCTCTTGCTTTTGCAAGAGGCAATTGGACTTTCTGGTTTTTCTTTGAAGACACTTTGCTTCTGATCCAAGAAGCTTCTTGGATGAGAAGTGAAATTTCCTCAAAGAAAAACCAGAAAGTCCAGTTGCCTCTTGCAAAAGCACCTTTGGGACATTCAAATCACCTATTTCCACATTCTTAATGTCTTTTTTTCTAGGCTAATGCATTATTTTAGAACCTATATCTTGTCCAACTTTTCATCCATGTGCGTGTATGGCTACTTTGCTTTTTTAAAAAACAAACCTAGTTACTGATTAATTATAGTCTACGATTCTTTGTTCATCAAATATTGCTGCCTTAAAATGAAATGAAGTGAATCCACATGGAGAGAAGACATGCTGATTAATTCCGTCCATCAAGGCAGGAAGTACATCATCTGTAATTCACTCATCAGTCACGTGAAGTTGGATATTGTTTAGTGAGATTTCATTTCCTATGTGAAATGCAGACCACACAAGAAATCGTAAAGCAGCATGAAGTCTTTATTAGCCAGTTTTTTCCTGCAGGGAAGTTTCTGATTATGGGTTCAAAGAACACACCAATTAAGAACACAGTTCTTTTTTTTTTCTTAATCACTTAGAGGATCTGAACATGAAAAAGAAACCACTGGTTTTCAGTGTTATATACAATCAGATCTAGTTCTAATATTAATCAAACTATAGAATGACACTATCCAAAAAAAAAGTCCTCTATATTTTCCTCTATAATTCAACACTAGTATAATCTATATAGTTATAATCAGTGTTCTGCTGTTTCATTACCACTCAGCCTATCTTGCCTTTCTCTATTTGTGTGGCTCTTAATAAATGCAAACATTTAGTTGTTAACTGAGATCTATCAAACTGCCTGAAACTATATAGTTCATCAAACACATTTTCATCTCAGTTTATCACCTGAGACAAGCTTACTCCTGAGTATTGAAGGTATCTGAAAATAAAATAAATACCTTCTATCTTGAAAAGGTATCTTCAGTATATTACTGAATTAAAAGATAGGCAAATTGCCTAAATTCAGAGATATTGGCATAAACCTAAAGTCTAATTAGTGCTGGGAAAGACCCCCCATTACAATACTTTGTAAAAATTGAATATAAGAATTCTTGTCCAGTTGCAGGGTAAATACTATTGCCAAACAGTTGCAATCTTGGTCAATGCCACTTTTGAGGTGTAAATCTAATTCCCCAGTAAGATATTTGTTATTGTTAGTTGTGAAGTCATGTCTGACCCTTTGCGACCCCATGGATAACGTTCCTCCAGGCCTTTCTATTGTCTACCATCCCACAGAGTCCATAAGACATTATTGACCATTAATGTGCCCATAGTCAACTACTGTGGTACCAGCCCAACTGCTTCACCACTTGACTTGAGTTTAGTACTGAGTATTTTATTTTAAAAAGAGGAAGTGGCATTCTATAAAGGAAACTATCAATTTCTACTACATACTTTATTTCCCAAAGCATTTTTACAAAGTAATCCTAGTGGGTGGCTAGTGTCTGGTGTTTTATTTAGAGAGTCCAGAAAAAGAAACATAAACTATATTTTTGAGGGCTTGGTTGTTTTCTGGCAGACGTGCTAGTCCTGATGATGTTACCTAGTTTGGGTAATGAAAAATCTGGAAAAAAAAACACAACCAAGCTCAGAGGGCACCAAGGACACTTCATTTCAACCCTGAGCTACAAATATTCTCCTTTATCGGTAAACTATACTTATATAAAACAGGCACTTATAACTTATCTAACTGGAGAGCAATTGAATCATTCTTACCTGGCTTTAGGACAGACGTGTGTAAAACAGGCATAGGTCACTTTTTTCAGTGCCATTGTAACTTTGAATGGCCAATAAGCAAACGGTTGTAAGTTGAGGACTGCTTGTATAGCATTAATTTCTAGCTAAAATTATTTTTTTCCCTGTGGGACTGACTCCACTGACTCTCATTTTAAATCAGTCTGCTAATAGCAAACTTCATTCTTAAGACTTCTTTGTGGAGATCCTCCAGCCAGTTAGAGCTTAAAAATGCTAGGAATTATCTTAACCAACATATCTGAGTATTGGTTTCCAAACCATTCTCAGCTTAGTTTTTAACTGCAGAGTTTGTTGGTTGTCAGCCTTTCCAGGTAGATCAGACAGGAAACGTGACCACATCAGCCAATTTTAATTTATTGTAAGGTTACAGAAGCTTCCAAGTCTGAAAAGACAAATCTCTCACTATCTTTTCTACAGCCTGAGTCATTTGCTTTCTGAGTGTCTTTCTCTGCCCATTATACAGCTGCAGGCTACATCTCTTCTTTTCTGATAGTTCCCTAGACTGCATCTCTTTCTCCCAGTTGCCAAGGTCATTCCCATACCATTTACAACATGTGCCATCATCCTATCTCTTCTCCATTCTAATGATAACATTTTGTTCACCTCGGCCAGGTTAGACACAATTTCAAAATACATTCCTTGTTCTGTTTTAAAGAACTATCCTGGTAGAGAGCATAATTGTAGGAGATGACCAGGCTGAGCCAAAGGAATGACAACACTGTCATTAGTTTGGTGTCCTTCACACCCACAAAAGATCTAAGTCCAGCCCTTCTTGAATTCCATTGACTCTTATCTACTGCCAATTTGCCTTGACCATTAGTAGTTCAGATTCTTGTAGAGAATTAGCATGGAATAAACTTGTACGGTACTCATTTGAACAGCCTTAGTTCCTGATTTCTTGTGTCTGACAATAATCCTTATCTGTCACTTCTTCTATTCTAATTAAGACTTTGATGTGCTGTATCTGATTGGCCAGTTTTGTGCCTCTATTTGTTCTATTCTATAACTGACGATTTTATCATACTGATTTTATTCTTATGTAACTTTATTGTATTCTATGTCTACTTTATAGTCTTATCCATAATTAATCTTGGTTACTGTGACTAAAAGGTAGACATAGAACATGATAAGGTTACAAAAGAATAAAATAATTATGTTTCTGTGTAGTGTTTTCTGCCCTAAAGGCTGTAATGAAGGTTCATGGGTGGAGGTGTGGTGCAGTAATTATAATGTAGGCAGTCTTTTATGACAGCAATTAGGATCAGAATTGCCACCACTAAGTAAGACAATCATAAAGCACGACATTACATGACCACGCCGCATAGCAACAGCAGTTCCAGCTATCCAAACTGCCATAATTAAGCAAAATTGTCACATGACTACAAATTTCAACTTCCTGCACATTTTGCCACTGACTTTGTTTGAGGAAAGCTAACAGGGAACATTGGAATTTCCTACTACTTGTTCAGCACTATTGCAAGATTGAATGGTCATGGAATAAATAGTCATTAAGTGAAGACCACTGTATTGACCACTGTATAGGAAAGAGAAAATTCCTACTGAAGTGCATATATATATATATATATATATATATGCAGGTCTAGGTCTATTCGGGTCTTTTCCCATGTAAGTTTCAGAATCTCTTTACAACGTTTCGGCGAAGACATTGCGAAGAGATTCTGAAACTTACATGGGAAAAGACCCGAATAGACCTGGATCTGCATACCTACGCCCATGAAAATCTATGAAAACACACACACACACACATATATATATATATATGTTATATATATTAAATGTTCATAGTGTCACCTAGGAGTTACTGAAACATACTCATACATTGTATGTTTAGCCTTAGTTTATTAAACAAGTAACAGCTGAGTTCACAAAACACATAAAGCTATACATTAAATAAATGATGCTATGATTTAGACCAATTTGTCAACTTTATTTTATTGAAATTGGGGAAAGGATGCACACAGTTTTACAGTGATATACCAGAAGCACCTTTGGGGTGGTGAGGGAGGCAATTGGACTTCAATTCTGCAATATAATTGAAGTAGCTTCTTGGATGAGTTTTCAAAATTGTCAAAGAAAAAAACCCAGGAAAATCCAGTTGCCTTTTGTAAAAAGCATTTTGGGACAGCCATGACCTGGTTGCAAAGTTTAACCTAAGAAACGTTAAGAAAGTTTATTGTTGTGGTTGTTGTTTGCAAAGCAGTTAGACAAATGCACACAGCATATACTGAAAACAGAAGGCTGAGAGAAGAGCCAGCAATTTCATGGAGCTTCATTAGTCTGAGGCAGTGGTGGAATTCAAATTTTTTTTACTACTGGTTCTGTGGGCGTGGCTGGAGGGTCATGTGACTGGGTGGGCAGTTTCTGTAAGCAGGGCAATAAAGATTAGGCCAGAAACAAATCCTGCCCTCCTTACAGGATTAACCCTGTAAAGTGAAAAAATACCAAAGGAGATTTCTTCTAACAACCAGGTCTCTGAACTGCTTAGAAAATTTACTGCCGGTTCTAGCAAACCTGCTAGAACCTGCTGAATTTCACCTCTCATCTGAGGTAGACAGACAAGAAGCACAATTATGACCACTAACTCTATTGTAGGGTTATAACAACAGAATCTTGCAAGACTCTATTTTTCCTTCCCCTCTTTTTATTCTAGGGAGGGTTCCTTCTGAAATGCTTCCCATGACCCTCCTTCT
Source organism: Cerberus rynchops (assembly GCA_032468195.1). Taxonomy (NCBI): domain Eukaryota; kingdom Metazoa; phylum Chordata; class Lepidosauria; order Squamata; family Homalopsidae; genus Cerberus; species Cerberus rynchops. Next base: position 56,212 of record JANHFJ010004352.1, on the reverse strand, counting down.
CCCTGTGGACCAGCATTCCTTTTATATGACAGTTGTTCAATCTGTCGCTCATCCTCCTCTCTGCCAAGGTCATTCCCACATACCAGAGTAACAGAGTTGGAAGGGATCGTGGAGATCTTCTAGTCCTACCTCCTGCTCAAGCAAGAAATTCTATACCATTTCAGACAAATGGTTGTCCAATCTCTTCTTAAATCCTCCAATACTGGAGCACCCAGAACATCTGGAGGCAAGTTGTTCCACTGATTAATTGTTCTACCTGTCAGGAAATTTTTCCTTAGTTTCAGTTGGTTCTCTCTTTGATTAGTTTCCATCAGCAATAGTGGTGACCATCACACAGCTCACTTCAAAATATTTTAGAGGGATTGGCAAAGAGAAATGTGTCGTAGGAAAATGCCCTCAACTACAAATGTCATGGAAAATGTTAAGTATCCAACTCCCTGCACAGCATCCTTCTTTGTATTAAAAAGTTAGTCATAGCAGTCAATCTTATGGGACAGATTGCTATTATTAAAAACAAGGAATCTGAAATGTGTAAAAAAATAATTAAATAAAAGGATAAGAATTCCAGTAATTCTTGAAATGCTTCAAGAAATAATTCAATAATTCCTTAAGAGGTAATTCTATGAATAATGCTATCGCTCTTTTCTTAGGATGTACTTTAGAGCCATTATAGGAAATCTTAACTGTAAGACCGATCTTGCTCTTTTCATGGATGTCTTATTCACTGTAGTTTTTCCTCACTTCTGTCAAGAAGGCAACATAAAGGCAATAGCAAAATTGGGCTCTGTGACCTTTCCAGGGGAACTTTAATTAAAGACTGGCAAGAACAGAAATGTGACATTTTGAGTCTCCTGGTACAGTTCCATGAAAGATATTCATAGTGATGTCTGAGATAGTCACCATATTTCTCAGTTGCGTTTTGATAGAATAATGTCTTGAAGTTAGATTTAAAAAAATAATTTACATGAATTTCTAGGAGAAAAAACCCTAAAACTGACAAGAACAGTGTTGTTCAGAAAAGAGCAGATGCATTTTCAGCAGCAATATTGTCAAGAATGAAAAGCCCTCTAATATTTCAAAGTGTTGGCATATTTGGTCAATATAAATTCTAAAACTTGGCAATCAGCTTTTTATTTATTTATTTATTTTATTTTATTTTCAAGATTTATATACCGCCCCCTCTCCTGAGGGACTCTTCTTCAATGACCATAGGTGTGGGAGCAAGCATAAACCACTTTTATAGATAACTTAAGGAGCAAGATTGGCTTTTGGTCACTAGGCTGAACTAAGCAAAATTGATAGTGTTGCATTGTTTGATTGACCCATTTATCTGATCCATTTACATTTGTTATTGAACAGATTTGCTATCCTGTCTTCCAAAAGGCATTGGGTATATTTGCATTGAGAGAATTTATTTGTGCATTCAGAGAAACCCATAAAAATAAGAATAGGCAAATAGATTAAAACCTCATTCAAACCAGATACAGTGAATACTAAATTCAAATATATGGCCAAAATAAAAGAAAGAAGTTGGACCCATAATGTATACCTGAGTCATAGAAAAAAAACTGACCTCAGCAATTGGCAGATGGTAGAACTTCAACTGTCTGACAAATTGGTTTTAGGAAAATTCATTCTTGGACAATAGAAATAGGACAGTTTGTCAACAGATCTTGCTGCCTAGTTGTATTTCCTTCAAATTAAAGAACATAATAATCAAGGCCAGCTAATTCATTGCAGCATGTGAATCCCTTGTCTAAGGGATATTTATCAATCCTGGTATAGTAGTAATAATACAATTTTAATTAAGTTATTAATTTGTTCTCCTTCATGGCACACTAACTATGATAGAACCAGTCCAAGAAGTATGGATACAATTTATAGAATTACCAGGAAGGTGGTTCCACCACTGTGACTTCTTAATCCCTTTTAGTCCATCTTTTACAGTGGTTTTCTTCCCAGCTGGACTTACATAAATTATCAACACCCTACTGAGAATTGACAGCCTGCAGTAATGTCTCATAGTGAGATAAAAGAGGGGAGACAGAAAGGCTACTTGTCTACATACACATGACTTACATGTCAGTGGGAGACAGATGTGAATATGTATAGTGACTCCATTAGCCAGAGAGTATCTTAACATCAGCACTCTAGTTAAGGGGAAATGGAAGGGACAAGAGCAGGCCTTCTTGTCATTCGGGTTAACAATCTGAGAAGAATCACCCAGAGTCACATAATATTGGCTGACTCCAGGCAGGAGGTCTTAGCATGGGCAGAACTGAGAGGTATGTTTTCCATCTGGGTATATTGCTCAAAAATGTAAAAACTCACATTAATAAAGAGGTAAATGTAAGTAACCAACCAATATTACTCTTAGTCACAGCAAGTTAGACAATTCAGAAAGCCTATGCTGGGTGATGAAGGACACAGATAAATAGAATAAAAGAAGAATATTTGTAGCTCAGGGCTGAAATGAGGGGGGTCTTTGGTGCTCTCTGAGGCTGCTTGTTTTCTTGCAGATCTTTCATCACCCAAACTTGGTAATGTCATCAATTCAAGAACAGAATTATTCCAGTGCATCACCCATACATGAAGGGTTTTTGTTTTTTTTGCCTTCCTGTGCACTGAAGATGTTGCACTATTGTCAGAGCTGACATATCATTCAGTTACCAATCTGAAATGGAAACAGAATAAATGCCTTGGACTGATTAGGATTTATTTGGTAATGAAATAAAATACAATCAATGACTATTAGGTTAAAAAAGGGAAATAAAAGATAAATGGAACATATAATACAAGTAAAGACTAAAACAGAAGAAAAGCCTAAAAAGAGAAATAGGATAAGAACTTAACCATTGTGAGTTTTGATACTGGCAGAGGTAGTATGCAAGTCTACCTGTGAATGAGTTAATGATTTATCAATGAGGAATGTTAAGAAGGTAGAGTAGGATGGTGTCATAGAAGACACTAAAAAAGACAAGGTTTTCAGGTTTATATCAAATCACAAGAACAGAGTCTCTCTACAAGGATTTTCTGGCATCTATTCTCCAATATCATTATAGGGAATGTGTTGAAACAGACTAGGCAAGATGTTCTGTGATGTGAAACAGGTGTAGGACTGAATAAATGCTTAACAGAGGCAAATGAGGTCTGGTCTAGCACTTGCCTGTGAGAATGACCCATAATCGTTAAATTCATCTGCTACACTGTTGTTACCATAAATTTACTGGAGAATTTATGCTCTGGGTTTCTCTAAACCTAAAGACAACAGAAGCTGGGAGGATAGAGACCATAGAAGCACAAGTTGTTCAAAAGGTTGGTCTTCCGTTATGAAGCAGAGTTGTCAGAATTAAGGAGGTCAGTGAACAGTTAGTAAAGGAAACTTCTAACAAGTAAAACAGGTGACAAACGAGTACTCTTTCCTCAAAGACAACCATTCCTGATATCACACAAACCAGAACATTTAAAGCACTACATCATGTGATCTGAAAGTAGTCCACAAAAACTTGAAAGTGGACAATCTCTATGAATTTACTATAGATGCAGACTTGTAAAGCATCTGTAAATCAGGTTTAGTTTTAAACATTATCCTTATTGCCCCTGGAGTAGAAAAAAAACTCAGCCGAATATTGCCTTGGTACTATTATTAGCTTCATCAGAGACAACTTTGTTTCCGCCAGGCTCCAAAGGCCTAGAATACTGAATACCAAGATACTGAAAGGCAAGAATTTGCTCAATCTGATTATTATCAGCGTGCCAGCAGTCTTTTCGGCATCTAACTCCACTTGAGGATATCTTGATTTTGGGTTTTAGGGTAGTTAATTGTGAGCTTTTCCTCCCTACAAAACTCCATCAAGACCCAGAGACTTCTAAGGATAACCTGAGGAAGTGAAGGGATGCATAAAGCAGCAGAACAAGATGTCCACCTTTGAGTTTGCAGGAGGTGGGGGAGAAGATTAAATTCTCTTTTAGTTAGGGCTGCTATGATAGAATTTAGACACTGCAGTTATTAAACAAAGGGGAGCCATGGTCCAACTCTGTGTCACCCTTCACTTGTTGGGATAACTGCAATGAGGGGCTAGTATTACACTTTTTAACCTGCATTCAGAAACTTCAAATGATGCAAAATGCAATGATCTGCATGTTTATGGCCAGTTTCCTTCTGCCAGGTAACACTTTTGCTGTGGTAACTGCATAAGCTAACAGTTTGTTTCTTAATTCAGTGTTATACAGTATAATACCCCAAAGGGCTCAAGGCCTAGTTATCTATGAAGCTACTTTCCGTCTGCCCAGCTGGAGTGAATGGAGGCCCACTGAAGATCCCCAATTACTGAGAACTACAGCAAAAGGGAACCCAAAGACAGGAACTCCAACTGGAGCTCCCCTTCTGTGGAAAAAGCTTGCCTTTTAGAAACTATGAAAAACATGATTGTTCCTGAAGGCATTTGGGACTGACAGGAATAATTAGTGACAGATATATTGATTTACAATTATTATATTAATGTGATTTTGGTATTATAATTTTTGTTGCTTTGGCTTGTTGCTGCTCTTTGTGAACTACCAGTTTTAATACTAAGATGGTTTAAAGCAGGGATGTCAAACTTGATTTCATCAAGGGCCGCATCAGGGTTGTGTTTGATCTCGGGGGGCCAAGGATGGTGGTCGGGAGAAGTGGCCAGGGTAGGCCTGGCCAGCTCAAAATCACTCAAGGCTCCGTTTTCAATTGTGACAGCCTCCTGCAGCCCTCTGCCAGTGCAAACAGAGCACACAACCTCCCCAGACCTCCATTTGCACTGGCAGAGGACTGCAGGAGGCTGTAGCGGCCAAATATGATGCCCAGATGGGTTTTGCATGGCTCCCCCAAGCTCTGTTTCAGATTCAGATTCAGATTTTATTTATCACATACATAATCATACATAGTACAATATGTAGTGAAATGCTTTGTGTA
>JANHFJ010004352.1:21928-35928 GCA_032468195.1 Cerberus rynchops | reverse complement strand
CCCACAGTATGAGATGGTCATGTCTGAGATGCTTTCTCAAATTACATTTTTGCCCTGGACTCAGATTTCTTTTGTCTGACCATTGTCTTGGTTATAGCTCTTCCACCAGTTCCTCAGTTGTTCCATCTGCCCATTACTTAAGATAAATGTTGAAGGATGAAAGTATTTAGAAATGGGTATTTTCAAATTGAAAGTTACCTTTATTTTGAGCATCATGATAAAAAAAATTACAGAGATACAAATTAAATTATTCACATCTGTTTTCACCATAAAACAACATACTTTGAGAAAATAACCATTGAAAATAAGGGGGAAAGCTGATTTTGCAGGATCAGAATAGTTGAAAAACTGTCCTGGCATTATGCATCGTGATAATACTGATTAATTGATTATATGCTATCAAATCAATGTTGACACTTAACACATAGACCTTCTCTACTTGGCCTTTCATGTCTTCCCACAATTTACTGCTACAATTGCGTCCATCCAGCTTGCTATGAGTCATTTTCTTCTTCTCCTTCCTTCCACCTTTTGCACCATTATGGAATTCTTAAAAGAGCTGAGTCTTCACATAATATATCTACAATATGCTAGTGACTGGTATTAATATACATAATTGATTAATTAATTGGCTTATACATAGTTAATACATTCTACCATACTATTCCCCTTCGGTTACTTGATATATAATGATATCACTATATAAATCAATAAGTCCTTACTACAAGCTGTTGCATAAAGCTTATGTTCTATATAAGTGCTATAAATGCTTTCTTTTTGTTTGCACTGCAATAAAAATAATTTCAGTATAAAATAGTATAAACAACATTCATGAGTTTTGTAGCAGAGACTAATTGTTGTACTGTTTTTAATTAAGAGACTTAGCAGAATCATTCTTGATAGTATTTACACAATATAGCAAAACTTCGCTTAGACCATTTCTCCTGGATCTGTAACAATTGAAGGGTTTTTCTTCCCTATATTGCTTTTGGTGCTCTACCTTGAAAACATACCTACCCATGTGCTCATCAATTGGGGCTTCCCAAATTGTAATACAGTGCTTTTCTTTAGAAGTATTGAATTATAGCATGTCTAAAGGTAAATGCCCCACAATAGAACAGCATGTGCCTTCTTAATTGCTGTTCATTGTGCCTTCTTAATTGCTGTACATTTCAAATTAGTCAAGGAGAACTCAAGTTAACTCTTGCCAAAACAAAAGATTGGAAGCCTGGACTTGGTAGAAAAAAAGCATATGTATTTTTTGCAAACCCTTTCAGAAAATACCCATTCATTCTGTCCAGGTCTAAAATAACTCGTGGGAGTCTATAATAGTTCAGTTTTCCTATGGTTGCCTGGCAATAATCCGTCAACACTGTTGCCTGGAGATATCCAATCCACATATTTTAATATAAATGAACTATAAATTATATGATGCAGTGTAATAATTTGCAATGTAGTAATTGATTGCCTGCAATCCTGTACATTTTATGTTAACCATTATACATGGGTTTGTATGATAGGTTAATGCCCCCCTCCATATTGTTTTAATTATTTTCATAATCCCTCTGGGTTTGAAGATGTAATTGCCTTGACTTTGCAATAGGTAAAAATATTTTTTTAAAATGTTTGAAAACAAAAAACCAGTACTAATTTTTATGTTTTATTTATTCCTCATCCCTGCAACAATTCCATCAACCTGTATGCATGGGAAAAATTATACACTTCTAACAGTCATCAATACAGTATACTTTCCAAAATATGAAACTAAACAGTAGCCCTGGTCCCCTGGTGTTACATATAGCTGTGTAAGACATAAAACAGTATTAATACAGGTGTTTTATTTTTGTTTAATAAACTTTCTAAACAGCCAGTGGTTAAGGTGCTTGCTCAACAGCAAAGAAGACCGTAGGCACCCTTCTTGGGCAGAGAAGCCAGACAGTGCCAGGAAGCCCATCTCCCTCTCTTGGCCCTTGATCAGCATCAAGCTTTGCAGGTTGATAAAAGAAGCATTTTAACTGCATTATGCAAAAATTATAATATGCAAAAATTAGGCAAATGCAATAGAAAAAACCACTGGACCTGGCAACCATCAAGAGCCAGGACAAATGCTAAGAAATATAACAGAACAAATATTTAAACAATGGCATAAACCAGGGGTGTCAAACTCAAGTCCTGGGAGCCGGATCTGGCCTTGGGGTGCTTAGATCTGGCCTGCAGGGCCGACCTGCAAAGGACTGGCCCACAGAGCCTCTGCCAGCGAAAGCAGAGTTCCCAAGCTCTGTTTTCACTGGCAGAGGGTTTCAGGAGGTTGTCACAGGCAAAAGCAGAGCTCGGGAGCCTGTTTTCGCTGGCAGAGTGCTCAGGACACCACAGGCTGTGAGCAATGTTGAGCTGGCTATGCTCATCCTGGCCACGCCCCCCGCCTTCCCCTGTCAAACACAACCCTGATGTGGCCCTCAATGAAATCGAGATTGACATCTCTGACACAGACTATTTCAAAACCTCAAATTACATTGTAAACATAATACATGAAGAAATGTTACAAATCTATACATTCATTTTCTCTCTGTTTTAAAAAAAAAGTTCAAAACTTTTACATTTGGTGTTGAATATCTTCCCACAGGAATATGTCTAAGACCATTTGGTTCCTCTTTATCCATTTTATAACAGCCTCCCCCTTCCATAAAATAGCCTCTATTATCCCTTTTCAAAGGGCAACTGGATTCTTGGGTTTTTTTTCTTTGAAAACATTTCCCTTCTCATCCAAGAAGCTTCTTCAGTTCTTGGATGAGAAGCAAAATGTTCTCAAAGAAAAAACCAAGAACGTCCAGTTATGTTTTAGAAAAAGAAACCCCTTTGGGACAACCATGATCTGGATAATTGAGAATCACCAAAGACATTTAGCCTCTGATACGTTGTTTATCTCCAGTCCTTGTTGGGCTCCCTGCTTTTGTTCACAATTAGGACTTTTTCTTTGAAAGTCATGTTTAACTAATCTGGATCCCCATTGTCCACCCCTCATGTTTCTACTTAAGCTCGTCTTTAGTTTAAAGTCCATACTTATTAGGCTAACATGAGTTACAAGGAGAACTTTCCCCCCAAAGAAGTTGCATTTTAAAAAAATGTTAGTTTAAAAATACATTATTTCTTGCCCTAGTATAATTGTTTAAATATTTATAGAATCCATACTGCAGTCAGACACTGCTATTTGCAATAACTGCCTACCCCTTCTTTTTCAGATTCAGTCATAATTTTACTTACAAGCTACAGATGTAAATTTTCCCACTTCATTTTTAAAAGAACACTGCATTCATGCTACCCTACTATAACCAGTTCTGATAGGAAGTTCTCTCTGAATGAAACTAATTATTTGGATTGTTTAATTGGGGTTTTCCCTGGAATATCGTACTGTGATTGACTAGCAGCAAGGTGGATGGACTCAGCTACAGTGATGATGGGTGCACTATTGGAAGACCAAGTTAATCTAGTTATCTAGTTGCTAAGAGTCTATGGCAGTGGTTCTCAACCTGTGGGTCACGACCCCTTTGGGGGTCGAACCATCCTTTCACAGGGGTCACCTAAGACTATCAAAAACATATTTTCGATGGTCTTAGGAACAGAGACCATAATTTTATGGTGGGGGGTCACCACAACATGAGGAGCTGTATTAAAGGGTCACAGCATTAGGAAGGTTGAAAACCACTGGTCTATGGAGATTCTCGATCATTCAGGTCATGGTTGTCCCAAAGATGCTTTCCAAAAGGCAACTGCACTTCCTTGGTTTTTTTCCTTGAAAACATTTTGTGTCTCATTCAAGAAGCTTCAGAACTGAAAAAACTTCTTGGATGAGAAGTGAAACTCTTCAAGGAAAAAACCAAGAAAATCCCATTGTCTTTTGGAAAGCACCCTTGGGGTAGTTGCTAAGAGTCAACATTGGCTTTACGGCACATAATCAATTGTATTTTCCTTATGTAGCAAAGAACTGGAAAGTGACCACTGTACCATTATCTTTTAAGAATCAATCAGGAGGGGGAAAGTCTTGTTTTATAAAAACTCATTAGCTTGACTTCTAATCTGGATAAACATCCTTTTTATAAAAGCTAAACACACACACACACACACACACACACACACACACACCTTTCTACTGTCTGTCTGTCTGTCTGTCTGTATGAAATTAACACAGTGGTTTCTATTAAGTAAACAGGGACCCAGCTTTTGGGAGGGCAATACGCTGATTCTGTAAACCGCTTAGAGAGGGCTGTAAAACACTGTGAAGCGATATATAAGTCTAAGTGCTATTGCTATTGCTATGATGATATCCGTTCAGTCGTGTCCGATTCTTGGCAATTCTTTTGTCCAGGTCTCTCCACGTCTTCCGATCTTGTACCATTTCTTTGAGTTTTTTTGTCCTCTGGCTGGTATCAGCTTTGATGGTTTATTTGTTTGTTTATTACATTTATACAGTCACCAATCTTTCAACTAGCTCTGGGCAACTCCCAATAGTCATAATAGTCATAATAGCTGAAACAGTATTAAAACAAGTATTCTCAACATGGAATAACGAGGGTCAAGGTGAGTGAAATCTATCAGGCTTTGTTACTTATTTAACAGAAGAAAATAGCACAGTTGGAAGAGACCTTGGAGGTCTTTCAGTCCAATCTCCTCTACTAAAGCAGGAGATACTACACCATGTCAGACAAATGGCTGTCCAGCCTCTTCTTAAAACCCTCCAGTGATAGATGAGAAGTCAAACATCTTCAAAGAAAAACCAGAAAGTCCAGTTGCCTCTTGAAAAAGCACCTTTGGGACAACCATGACCTGGATGACCGAGAATCTCCATAGACATTTAGTTATGACAGAAGAAAGTGATGCTCAGATAGCAGCATACTGAAGAAGATGTTCCATTAAGTGGAAGGGGTATAATCATGTTGTTTAAATTGGTAACAAAAACACAGAATTTAACTTGGGAAGAAAAAGGAAACCCATGCAGTTTAACCAAAACAAATTATACTGCAGGAATCTACCAAATAAAAGTTTAGCTCCTCTGGTTTGCAAACCTTATTCAAAGCCATTTCCACCTGGAGCTGTTTTCAGTAATCAAATGGGTAGCAGGAACCAGGTCAGATCTCACAAAGAAAGGATGCAGCTAGTTATTACAGTATCTGCAGATAGAATTAGTAACTCCTGACTATCATGCTGACCAAAACATTCAGGGTCAGAGTAGGGCAAAGAGGTTTCCTTAAACTGCAGATCTGACCTTCAGAAAAACAGCCTCTTGTTTGACGGGAAAAGTCCCTTCAGATTGGTTGAGACCTCTCCCAACCACAAACCTCAGACTACTCTAAATAGCTTCAATTCATTATCATGCCCTTTATCATAATTCATCCAGTTTGCAAAGGGTAAAGGGAGGCAGGAGGGAGATGGGGATGCGGGGAAGAGTCTTCACATAAGTGTCCCAGTTACTCCCACCTGCCCTATTGTTAATTAAATGGCTCTGTGTTTAAAGGGCAAGGGAATTCTCTTGTACTTCAGACTTAATCGTTGTCTTCTCTCTCTTCTGGATATAGGTTAAATAAAAGCAAGTTTCTATCTTTGTGCATTTCTTGATAAAACTTTTATTATAAATATGTGAAATACAGTATATTCAGCATTTGGTTATGACAGGAACATATCTTCTAACAAAGATTCCTGCTGAATTCATATCTCCAACATGAGGGCGCTGGAGAGGATACTCTGCCCACTGTGATTTTTAGGAACACAACTGGCTGTAAGATACTCCTATCATGCTTCTTTAGCAGGTCATCCATCAGAGTGACCAGTGTCCTATCTGTGCTATGATGCAAACCAAAGCTAGACATTAACAATCAGTTCAATGCCAAAGTATTTAAAACTGTTCCTAGCTCTCAACTCAACTATGTTGGCCAGGATAGCAGATTTGAAACTGTCTTGAAGTTAGTAATAAGCATTGTTGTTTTTTTAAGTTGAAGCACCAGAAAAACATGGTTTTTTTATTGTACTAAAATACTAGCATACAGGCAATCTTGATTTTAACACTACTATTAGTTAAATTGAGAGTAAGTTTTGTGTTGTCATTAAGGCATTGTGCTAGAAAACTGGGAGACTGTGGCTTCTAGACCCACCTTAGGCATGAAGCCAATTGGGTGGCCTTCAGCCAGACATTCTTTCTCAGTCCTAGAAAGCAGACAATGGAAAACCACTTCTGACACTTTGCCAGAAAACTGCGGGGATTTGTCACCAGGAGTCAACACTGACTTGAAGGCAACACACGCACACACACACACACACACACACACACACACACACACACAATTATAGCTAACCAAAAATACAGATTTAATAGAATGCCTTATACCAAAAAAAGCTATTCCTGCCTCAACTATATCTTGAGAAATTGTTTCATATCTGCACCGCTAACAATAGCCACTAGATGGGATATCAGGCCATCTTATTTACAGAATTATTCAAAATGTTGATAGTTATGGTAGTTCAAAGATGAGGTAGGAAGCTACATATCAAACCCTCAAATGTTTCTGCAGATGCCAATAGTATTTAAGGATCAACCACAGTTTCAGGGTAAGTATACAGACTGGATTTCTTCCACGGCTCTCCATACTGGTCCTTGATATATTCAAATTTTTCCATATGCTTCATGCATATGAATACAACATAAATTTCTAGATTTATATGGATTACCTAGTAGCAGATTTGTTAAATGGAACACAAATATTAAATATTTGAGCTTTCCATAATTTTCATAATAACCTTATTCAGCTATTGTATACTTAGCAGAATTACATTTTGACATTCAAAACAAAGATTCATCATGGAGGGTCTCAGAAACGTTTCCTGTATAATGGTGCCAACTGACTGAAATTCACCATGATATTCTAAAATAAAAATATGTAGCAGGGACAGAATTTACCAAACAGCCTTGATGGCATTTGCACAGTAACTATCTTTTTAAAAAAGATTTAGCTAATTTTCCAGTTCTGTGATTTTAACACACCAATGATGTAGAATTACTCTTCCATGAACTAAAGCTGTGCAGCAGAATAGTATTTATGATGGGGATTATCATTGGTTTTCAGACCGGATCTCAAAATTCATGGGGAAAAAAAGTAATGACATGAGCTTTAATGTGCTTCCACATAAGGCTTTTATTGTCCAATTCCTCTAAGCTATTCACAGAATATTATTTGGAGAGGGAAAGACCATGTATAATTGTATTGTATATTTCCTTACTATTGTTTCCATCTTTTTTCTAAGAGGAAAAAAAAACATTAAGGAAAGCCAGAAGAGGTAACAGATACCTTTGACAGATAGCTCTAGGGCTTTGTATCTAGAAAAAAATAAAGAATTTTGGCATTACTGTAGGTGTCTCTGATTGTCACTATGCCAGCATCATTTCAATATCCAGTTCCTAGATCACAACCAAATGACATTTTTGTAGTCAGGGATCACTTTTTTAAAATACTGTTTTGTTTTGGTCTTCTATTGTCACAATGATAGTGATACAATTGTGTTGAGTAAGAGGTCAGAATAAAAATATCTGTTCTTTTTACTGCTTTTATATTATTTTAGCACTTGGTTTAAGAAAAAAAATGCATTTACCTTTTAAAATTGAAAAAAAAAAATCTATGCCAAAAATTGGCAATTCCAGTGGATTTCAGCAAACTGAATCTGAAGGATTTTTTCAAGCAATATAGAGACTAAGGGCTGCAAATCGACCATCACTTTTTTAGCACTATGCTCTTGTTTTCCTACACCACCTCATTTGACATCCTAGCTTGTGGAGTTTTTATTTGGGAACTCCGTCTTCATTTCCAAATCTAATATATTTCAATTAGATGGGCTCAATTATTTGTGCTACAGGAGATGGGGATTAACAGCAATTAATTTTCTGTTCCTATCTTTAGCTTAAGAAGTTGTTAAAATGAGGTGAATTGGTTATTTGTTTTCATATACAAGGAATAATATCACTAATCCTATAAATGATGTGCGTAACTGAGAGGGGAAAAGAACCAGTATTGTTGCTGTGCTGTACTGAAAAATTAATTGCCCATTCATTTAACACAGAGTTTTGTCTTTATCAGAATTAACAGTCTTTACTGGAATTTTGACTAATGAATTCTTGTTACCATAAATCACAGTAACTAATCTGTTAATTATTAAACAGTAATAAATTTTAGTAGCTTTAGTGTGCTCTCTCTTAAGGTATCAAATACAAAAACTTGATTTACAGAAAACTAAGTAAGCCAAATAAATAAGCACAATGCACTGTTGAAATATCTTTTATCTACACACTACTAAAACTCTTACATCTGAAACCTTTAACTGGGCAAACGGCGCAGCATAGAGCAAAATTTTATAAACCAAGGTATCTCAAATGGGCTAACTTGCAGAATGCTGGGACTCACGGGAATTAAATTTTGGAAAGTTCTTGCCTTTTCAGGCTGCGTTCATGTATCAAGTGTATCAAGTCAATTGTAATATGGAAATTAATGTCATTCAGAGTTAAGTCTCCACTAAAAGAGAATAGCAATAGAAAGCACTATCAATTTGGAACTTGGTTTTCATTCTTTCTGTTGAATAGTTGCTTAAGAGTAGCTTAAGCTAAGAATTGCTTAAAATGCAATAATCCTATACTTTGAAAACTAATATCCCATCCAAAGCAGTTTCTAAGGTTAAAGTTAAGTAAATCTTAATGAAATAAGATAATTTAGTTCTCAAAGTTGTAAAATATAAAGGAAAAGGCAGAAAAACTGCACTATAATGGAAAGCATTCACAAGGAAAAACATTTATCAGTATTGTCAATTATTAATTAAATTAAATGACATCACTTTCAGCTTTGTCAAATATCTTTGGCTACAATGAAGAACAGGAAGACAACAGGGCTGCACTGTTCTGAACAAATGTTTGGATAAATGTGTTCCCTCGGTTTATTCTATTCATGAGGAAAATGCTACTCAAAGCCCCAAAGGATATTTTTTGTAATATTTGAGCTACTTCATCAGAAAAGCAGAAATACAGTAAAATAAATCCAAATAAATAATTTGGGTAATAATTTCCATCCCATACAAGATATGAAAAGATGAGATATACAGGATATTAAAGATGCCTATTCTATGTGGTACTAAAGAAATGCCAAATGAATTGAGACACTGTACTGCTATAAATCTGGAAAATTTCTGTCCATTTCATAAACATTTTCTCAAACTAAAGGCTGTGCTGAATCAGATGTCTAATCTATTTGATTTAGTCCAATTCCTGCAAATCGCTCATAAGATGCTTTTTTAATGAAAGCATTATATAAAACTGAGTATAAAAAACCAATTATGGTAATATACTACTTTTATACCCCAAACAAGTACCTGCACATTGTTATATTGCACACACTTTGAACAGTCCTAATCATCTTTTTATGCCAAATATGATCATGAAGTGTCAATTTCATGGGTTTTCTCACTACCTATGAGAGAAATCAGTTCCAGATGAAAGGGTAGCTAATACATTCCTGTTCTTACATTTTTAGTATTTGAAATGGAATGTATTGTGTAGTGAATGAGACAAAAAAAAGCTATTTGTATTTAATGTGGAGATGCATTTCATAGGTCAGAAATCATACATTTTTATCTATTTTTAAGCACTTTCATGCTGAATTCCTTTGTAGTGAAGTGACATTACTCATATTGGACTGATTTTTTTGGCCACTCAGATAAGCAAACTCTCTATATAAAATGGATATATGTGTGTATGTTGCAGCATAATCCTGGAACGCCTTGACCAATTTCAACCAAACTTGATACATAGATGATTTACTCTCTGGAAACAAATACTGTGGGGGTAAGACACCCCTAGAACCCCTAGGTGTGCATGTGTGTCTGTGCTGGCGCTAATCGAGACGGATGAGCTCAGTGGAACACAGAGATAGCCTCAGCAATTGGCTGGAGCACAGTGTGGCTTGATTGCTTGGGTTAGATCATGTGGTGTGGAAGTTGATGGTGGCAATGAGAGACACATAAACCTGGAGGCCACCTTTCACAAGAGGGTAAGTGAGCCTCTTGCCTTTCCTTACGGGAAGTTGGGTGTGAGATTAAAAAGAGGGCAAAGCGAGAGGAAAGAAAGTTGGCTCATGGTTCACACTATAGATATAATTCATTCCTTTTACTGTCTAATTGGGATAAATAAATACGTCAGGGTACCAACTAGTACCCTATAAATATGAGCAGGTTTATACAACAGCAGAAACTATAGAAGGAACATCACAAATCTAATGTTTGGAGGGAGTGATATAAAGACATCAGGCCTTGTCTTGCTTTAGATTTGAACCTTCTCAAATTAGAAGCCCTCAAGGCTGAGGTAAGCTGAAATTCTACTTGAGTTATTCCATGTTGTATTGCCCCATGGCAAGTAGGTTGCGGCGAGTTGGCCAGGGCAAGTCAGCTGCAGTGAGTTGTCCCATTCTGATGAAAGACTTGCCTTCATAATATTATCTCTACAAAAACTTCTGCAATATGTTTAGTGTCAACCATTCCTTTGTAATCAGAAAATACTTGATGTCCTCAAAGCCTATGGATTTTCTCTAGACAGAAAATCCCTTACAGGACTCTTCTTGCCAATAGAAATCCAGGCAACCACTGTCAAATAAATGAATACTAAAATGCATATACAGAAGCTTCATGAACTTATCACTATCAAATAACAAAGGTGACAAAGAATCTGAAATATAAAATTCTGCAGCACATTCACATTAGAAGGTGTTCCTGCTGAGTTACAGTTCAGAGGAAGTCATCTGAAAGCACAACAGTATCTGTGATAGGCATTTTTATCTTACCTGTGTACAGCTCCACTTCTGAGTGTAATTTTTTCAGTAACCATTTCAAGAACCCGATCCCACTGATTTAGTGCTTTCCTTGGGATGAAAAGACGCACTGCTGGGCTTACAAGATCACCATTAGCAATCAGGCTAAAAACAATTATAGAAAATTAACAGTTAGCTGAATATTTAGCAATAAATATACTTATTAGAAAACAAGCAAGGCTAACATGTCAGTTTTTTCAGACTTGGTCACACACACCCCCACACACACACCCATGGTCATTTTACCAGGTGAATAAAAGAAAAAATAATTCCGCTTACATGTTAAGAACAGTCATGTAAATAATCTTTATTTCCTTTTTATACTCTACTACCATTTTGTTTTTTATTATGTCTATTTAGGCTGTAAGCTGCAGGGTAGGAACTCTTTTCATTAATCTGTACATTACACTGAGAGACTCTCTGGCTAAAGTAAGAATATAAATGATTTAAATAAATACTTACAATATGGTGCATGGCTCCTGAAGTGGTTTTCGAAAGCGTGCAGACACATTAATTCTGCTGTGGGTAACTGGCTTCACCTAAAAGACACACACATACACACACACACACGTCATGTATTTATACTGCATTAATTTGTTTTAAAACTATTTTTAAAAAATCTTTTCCATCAGTACTTAAAACATTTTGTACATTATCAATCAATGATACCAGTGCACTGTGTAATTATAGTTGCCTTTTAGATATACATTTGCAGGATTTCTCGTTTGCTTTTCTCATCCAGCCTTTGGTTTTTTTTGTTGCTATGTAAATGACTTGAGCTTCAGAAGTGAGTTAGTGCCATTATTAATATGCCAAGGGATGTTGTGGAATTAGCAATCACACAAATGTTGCCCTCCCACTGTTGTCAGTTCTGCTAATTTCTTAGCTGTTTTTCATAGTTCATGCCTAGTGGCTTGGAAAGACATTTCTCCCATTTGTCACTATGACCTAGTGCCACTAGCTGGAAAAAGTTATTTTTATCTTTAAAGTTTCTTACATTCAAAAATGTTGAAATATTGTATATGTTGTAAATACTGCTTAAGCTTAGTTTGGATGTAATATGTATTAAATTATTAAACTGCAGTGTATTCTTTCAACACATCATGATTCCTGAGATTAATTCATAACAGTTTCCTTTATGCCCAAAACAAGAAACTGGAGATATGGAACATGCCAGGATTTGGAAAACAAAAACCGTCCACCTATGCTTTCAGACTGTGTTTTATTTTGAACCCAAAAACCAGTTTTACATGTTAAGTACAAAAAATATGCTTAACTAACATTCTTAAACTGTAATCACGACGGACCAAAATTTCAGGAAATGGAAAAGATACTGTGTGACAATGTTATTTTAGAATCAGGACACAGAACCAGAAGGAGTAAGAGAAAAGGAACAATCACAAGATTTGTATTTGTGTGTGTGTGCTGTGTAGGTGTGGGTGGGTGTGTACTTTATATATACTATACACACAGGCCCATTTTAAATATGTTATATGTATATAGTATAATTAAATATGTTATACTTGCACAGGATAAGTAGCAATCTCAGAATTTTCACATTGCATTCAAATGAAAAAAAGCAGAACAAAGGTAGACTTCCTGAACACTCATTTATTCACCAACCATTCAAAGTTCTGGCTGTTGCAGCATACCTATGGTTACATGAACCAAATTCAAGCCCACTCAGACCCACCTGCATTTATGACCACCCTTTGGCTGGCTGCCTCCCACTGTGACCAACTTCCCTTACCACCCAGCCTTGTCCACTCCCACTTATGCCCACCACATAACGCACAACTATTGTACTAGCCGGGGACTTCTTTCATGATGCTGTAGCCAGGGCTTCTTCTGTGCTCTGCCCAGGATGTTATTTTATATTCCAGTATACTGTATACAGTATTGTCCCCAGCTCCTTTTTTCATGCCAGCATGCCTAAATCCTTCTTTCACACACTAGGATTTTTTTTTTTTAGTGAAAGAAGACCCTGGGTGGGACACAAACAGGGGCCCTGAATGATGGGTAAACAGGGCCTCTGGCTGGTTCACAGTAGTGGCACAAAGTATGTGGGTGTTGGGGACAGTTGGAGACAACAGGTAGATGGAAGGCCAAACAGACAGATGGTGGGTGAGATAGACAGGGGAGGTAAGTTCAAGAGCAGGCAGTCCCTTACCTTACCAAGGTTCATGGTTGGGAGAGACCAAGTCAGCAATGGCTTGGCTAAGGACGGATCCTACCTAACAACCAATGGGATTCAGGTAACAACAGCAACAAAAATTTGCTTGTCACATCATATGATTGCCATCACTAAGTGATATATTCAAGTGACTTCACACTTTATGACCACGTCACTTAGTGGTCATAATTAGGAGCAAACTGCCACAAAACAGTGCTTAGGTTCTCCAGAATTCTGAAATCCAATGGTTTTTGAATTTTTTTTCTGATGATCTTATTTTGACATAATAGCTTTTTATCTTTGTTATTGTTGAAATAAATCAGATTTTTCTTCTATGCTCTTCTGCTTTAAAGCATAGTAATTCCAATTTAAGGAAAGTTAAGATTAATTGGTTGAAATTGATTGGTTTTTGATATAGGTTCCTTGTCTGGAACCAAGGTTTTATGCAGAACATAAACCTGAAAATCATACAAATGGTGCTATATTACTGTATTCAGGATTATATATTTAGATATCTATATAAATATGAATTTTTTCATCTTTTTCTTAATTATTGTTTATAAAATTATGATCTTTAAACACATACATGAATGAATATAATAAGCATTTGGGAATATATAGGAAATTATATAACATGTTTTTTCTTTGAAGATATTCTCCCATTTGATAGCTATCCACATTTGAATTCATCATTTCCAAATATTCTGAAAAGTAGCATTTTTAAATGTTCAAGAAAAGCATTGAAACATGTTATTTATATACATGAATCACTCCTTAATCAATGGAACTTCCTCAATAATCTGGAGTCTCACAAATTAACATGTACACAATCCCAGTGAAAAATATTATGTGTAATGCATCATAGTAAGCATTATCTGTGGAATAACAGATAATGCTTACTCCCCTCCAGTGGGGGGAGTTCATTCCACTCCCTGTGGAAT
>JANHFJ010004351.1:62110-75921 GCA_032468195.1 Cerberus rynchops | reverse complement strand
ATCCCTCTCTCTCACCCATGTGCCTTTTTTGCCCAGGACCAAAAACCATGTGGACCTGTCCATTGATAAGCCATCTTTTCAAATAGTATCCCATGTTTCCAGTGTCTTTATCCCCACTTGGAACTCAACCCAGATGGACATTTCTTCCAACAATTTGGTGACCCAACACCTTCTTTTCATTAAACCAGACACGCTCAGTTCCTGCAACTGTTCTTCATAGGGTTTAACCTGCAGTCTCCCCGATCATCTTTGGATCCTTGCTTAGAGTGCAAGGTGTCGAGTTTGGAGCACTCTCACACACCTGCCCTGATGGTCCTTGACGAACACCACTGCAAAAGACCCCTTACTGGCTCTTAAAGGGGACAGCAACCGGTTTTAACTAAGGATAGCTTTCCAAATATTTTCGATTCATGAGAGCGGATGGATGTTTCCTGCCCCCAACATCCCTTCCTTGGTTCAAAGTGAGTGATTTGGGATGGTTTCTGAGCCTCGTGCATCCCTAGGGCGGCTTTCCTTTTAAGTGTGCTGTTGGAAAACACCGAGTTGGGGGGTCAGGCTGCCGAGGCGTGCATTTGTATGCGGAGTGGGAGAGGCCTTATATTGAAAAAAAGAGGAGCCGCTAACTCCGATATGGGCAATTGCACATACAGGACTCTCATTTCCATAACTGAATCCAATTGGATGAACAACTTCTGATGTCTGTTGCCTACCAAATACTACATTCCATATGCAAATTCTACCCTGGCAACAGATTACCCGGCAACCACTTAGCCATAGTGTATGTATGCCGTTTAGGGTTGAACACTGTGTCCATTAAACATTTCTTGGTTATAGAGACAGCGAGAAAAATCAGGATCTCTGATTTGCTCCTGATGCTGGCTTGGGGTTAGTTTGCCTCTAAATATATTATTTCTTTCAAGCGGCTTCCCTGATTTTTTGATCTTGAAGGATTTCATAAATGCTCTATGATAGTCTTTTCCCCACCTGGTACCCTCCGGAGATTCTGAATTTCAACTTCTAACGTTCTTCACTGGCATTGCCATGTTCGCTAGGAGCGACGAAGGTTTGAAAAACAACACATTTGGAAGGTACCACGTTGTGGAAAACTTGCTAAAGAGATAAGATTACAGTTGTAGTGCATTCCTGTCTTGAGCCGAGAGTTGGATTAGATCAGTGCTTCCCAAACCTGGATAAATTAGCCAAAATTGGCTAAACTGATTTTTCTTTGGGTTTCTACACAAACCCATGACCCCTCATAACAGGGACATCTAAACTGATGAAAAGCTTGCCATGTGTATGAAAATATATTCTAAAATCTCCCCAAGTATTCCTATTCAGACAAAAATCAATGAAATTACCCATGGTAATCTATTTAAATGACATAAAGATCATGCAATGATATTGTTTTTAGAATACAGGTAGTCCTCAAGCTACGACCATTCGCTCAGTGACCATTTGAAGTTACAACAGTGAAGGAGGAAGAGACTTAATAACTGGACAAATTCGATAAAATTTTCATAATGAGCAGTTTTGATTAGTGCAGGAAAATGTTTGGGAAGCATTGGATGAAATGATCAAGATTCCTTCCGTTTTTTACATTGCATGATTCTATAAATACGTTGTTTTTTTCCTCTCTCGCTGTTATGGTACAGAATAAGATGTCATATTTTGTACAATATAATTTGGAGATTTTACATTTGGTGCAATACATGGGAATCATTAGGGAGGAAGGGGAATTCATCATCTAAGAGCTGTTTCTGTTGCTCTGAAATTATACCTCAAGGTAGTAATTATCAGACGTTAATAACAATAATTAATAAGAAGCAGCAGGAAACAGAACCATGTGTTATGTGGCTCTCAGGAGGACCACGCTGAGGTAGGAACAGGAAAAATTATGCCGGTTTTGAGAGGCTGTAGAAGTGCCAGCAGATAAGGTCAAACATAAAACATTACAGATAAAATTCTTGGAGCTCTGTTACTGAATTTCAGGTTCCAAAAAGAATGAGAAATAAAGTGTGTGTCCTTCCAAAGCTATATTACAGCGTACAGCCACCAGGATAAGTAATCCTTGAAAAGGGCAATTCTCTATAGCTAGTCCTCGACTTACAACCGTTCGCATTGCAAATGCAATGATCATAAGCGTGAAACACATCCATGTCACTTTTTTCAGGGCCGTTGTAACTTCAAACGGTCACTGAATGAACTGTTGTAAGTCGAGGACTACCTGTAATTGAGTCTTTACAATGGAGGCCTCCTCCTATTTGCCGTTCTCTATCTGGACTGCCCCTTCCCTCTTGGGCTTCCGTAAGGATAAAGGTAAAGGTTCCCCTCGCACATGCGTGCTAATCATTCCCGACTCTAGGGAATGGTGCTCATCTCCGTTTCTAAGCCAAAGAGCCAGCGCTGTCTTGATGACGATTCCGTGGTCACGTGGCCAGCATGACTAAATGACGAAGGTGCACGGAGCAATGTTATCTTCCCACCAAGGAGTCCCTATTTTTCTACTGGAATTTTTTTTAAAACCTGCTTTCGAACTGCTAGGTTGACAGAAGCTGGGGCAAGTAACAGGAGCTTACTCTGTTACGCTAGGGATTCGAACTACCAACTTTCTGACCGACAAGCTCAGTGTTTAAGCCATTGAGCCACCGCACCCCCTTGGGCTTTTGTAGGACCATAAAAAAACACTAGTCCTTTCCATTTAGAGCAGTGGTTCTCACATTTTCCTCACCATGGGCCCCTTTTAAAAGACCATGGCCTCGGACACCCTTCCCCCTCCCCTCGGGCAAAACTTAACTCAAGATTTGTATCATAACATTTCTTCAAGATTTCACGGACATTGCAGTTTCCCAGGGGTCCGTAGATCCCAAGTTGAGAAACACTCGTTTAGAGGATTCTGAGATCTTGATTGTCACCAGTGGATGCTATTGTCTTTGTTTCTGTGCTACCTAGCTGAGTGGTGTGTGTATGTGCGTGTGTATGTATATATATGTGTGTGTATATGTATGTATGTATGTGTTTGTGTAATATATATGTGTGTATATGTATATATGTGTGTGTGTATATGTACAGTATGTGTTTGTGTAATATGTGTGTGTGTATGTATATATGTGTGTGTGTGTATGTACTGTATGTAGGTAGGTATGTGTTTGTGTAATATATATATATGTGTGTGTGTGTGTGCGCGCACACGCAAACACACACATCATTAGTTGCAAAGTCGTGTCCGACCCACCATAACCCCATGAACCACATTTCTCCAGGCCTTCCTGTCTTCTACCATCCCCCAGAGTCCATTTAAGCTCAGGCCGACTGCTTCAGTGACTCCATCCAGCCACCTCCTTCTCTGCCGTCCCCTTCTTCTTTTGCTCTCCATCATTCCCAGCATTAGGTTCTTCCTTCTCCAGTGAATCCTTTCTCATCAGGTGGCCAAAATATTTGAGTTTCATCTTCAGGATCTGGTCTTCTAAAGAGCAGTCAGGGTTGATCTCCTCTAGGACTGACTGGTTTGATCACCTTGCAGTCCAAGGGAGTCTCAGGAGTCTTCTCCAGCACCATAGTTCAAAGGCCTCAATTCTCTGGTGCTCAGCCTTCCTTATGGTCCAACTTTCACAGCCATATATTGCAACTGGGAAAACCATATATGCCCTTTTGTTGGCAGGATGATGTCTCTGCTTTTTAGTATGCTGTCTAGCTTTGCCTTGGCTTTCCTCCCCAGGAGCAAGCGTCTTTTAATTTCTTGGCTGTAGTCCCCATCTGCGGTGATCTTGGAGCCCAGGAAAATAAAATCTGTCACTGCCTCCATTTCTTCCCCATTGTACTCAGGTGTAAATGGACATCAAACCTACATTCATCTGGGCTCACGCAAGATGTTTTTGGATTGTGGCTCATTAACGTATCATTGTAAGGATTTGCTATATCTCCATTGTCAAAAGAGCCAATTTGGTCTAGTGGCTAAAGCACTAGGCTAGAAACCAGGAGACTGTGAGTTCTAGTCCCACTTATGCATGAAAGCCAGCTGGGTGGCTTTGGGCCAGTCCTGTTTCAGCCTAACCCCACTCACAGGCTTATTGTGGGGAGAATAGGAGGAATTATTTTGAAAAATAATAAAAATGGCAGGATTAAAACATCTAATTAAAATCAATCAATCAATAAAAAAAGCCATAGGGACATTGATAAGGATGGCAAAGGAGAGGACTGAGCTACCCACGATCTCCTCTGCATCCTTCTTGTAACATGGGGGAGTCAGAAAGCTTCCTTCCCCCATCATGAAATTCCCAAGACAGTTGCTAGTATGAAACTGCTAAATTAGAATTTACCAAGGGATTTGACTGGATATAAGTTTGTGCAATAATTTCATGCACCACTTGAGATGCTAACTATAATTACCTTCTGTAGTTAATAAGACTCCCTCTGCAGAGCTCTCAGTTGGAAGTATTGTTCTTAACAGGTTCAGAAAAGATCTTAACTGGTTCAACAAAAATCTGAAGTTAAGGCTGAGCAGAGACTACTATGATTGATACCAAAATGCAGAGATGTTTTAGGGAGGTCCAACATCTGAAAAGGAAGATATCACTGCTTCCTTCCCACTACTTTGGCAGATATCTTATTCTGCAGTTGCCTCTTTCTCCCAAATGTAAACCCCATGTTTCATACAACATGCCAGACTATGCTAAAATGAAATTGGATATTTCGTTCTTCACTCTGTCACTGGTTCCCCCAGCCATTCCTTTCTGCATGTTGTTATCAATTTTTTAAGATAAACCAGTTCAGAAAATAGATACCACAAGAATTACTAGAACTTTACTTTTTTTTGATAGTGAGTATAGTAACAGAATTGTGGAGTCCTTGGTGCTGTTTGAACTTGGTTGTTTCCTTGAAGATGTCTCATTGCCAAACTAGGTAACATCATCAATGGTAGAGGGCTTTGTGGTTTGCTCTCTATTTATATACAGTGATTTGCCATGTCAGTCTTGGTAGGAGTGTCATTTTCTTCTCAGTTGTTCCTTGATTAGGCTGTTGTTTACTGTTTTGATTGCTTGTCTGAGTTGGTAGATGGGGATACTGTTTACTGCTTGATTGTTGATCCTGGTGTTAATCCTTGCTAGCTAGGTGTTGATTGTTGGCAAGGAAGTATTTTGGTCACTTTGTTTCCTCTTTAGCTTTTGGATTGTCTCCGTTGAATGGTATGTAGATGTTGTTTATCTCTACGTGCCTGTTGGGACCTGAATTGTCTGAATGAAAAGGGTTAAAAGTTTATTCTAAGACCAATTCTAGTCTAATTAAAGCCGCAGCTGGCTTAAGATCAGTGCCTCCTCTGCTGGTGTTGTCCAGGCAGCAATATGAAGGGAACTGATGAGATTACACAGCAGACTGTCAGTAAGATTCTGCTTCAGTCTATTTCATACATTGCAGGCAGAATGCGTTGTGACATCTAAAATGTTGCATTTCTCCTCAACGCTTGGCTTTAAGTGGGGCTATTCTTGAGGGGGTTTTGCAGAAAAAGGAAGATGCAGCACATACCTTTCGATCGGTAGTAGACCAAATCAGTTGAACTCGGTGCTATATATTATTTGGGAGAGATGCAAATGTTGATTTGAGGCATTGTGAGGGTCTCTATGTATTTTGAAAAGCATATGGGATTCCAGTGCTCACTCTGTCCTGGAATTAAAATTTAATCATCCCTGGATTTGCGATAGTGGAAATAGTCTGAAAATGAAAAAAAAAAAAGTCATATTAGTATTTTTTTAAATTTTCAAGTTTTTTATTTTTTTTCTATATATTATAGAAATAATACTATATTATATTTTTCTATATATTACAATATATCATTTTGTGAACAGTGTAGTACCTGGGTGTCAACCCTCTTAATACAAGTTTTTAATAATAATCATACATTTTACAATTCATATTCGTATACATCCCCATAATAATATTCTTATTTATTAAATATATTCTTCATTCTTCACTTATTCAATATTTCATCATATCTTTTAGCTCACATCCTGATTGTCTATATATCTTATTTTCTATCTAGATTCCTATCACATTTAACCATCTATAAAATTCTAGTGTTAGCACTAGCATTTCAAATATTATAACTCTTCGTTTTTGTCTTATTCAAAATTTCCTCATATCATTTCATTCCCCTCTTATTCTCCATCGTATCTTATTTTATATTTTCATTCAAATCTTAATCACATTAAGCTTATTTAACCATTTATATAATTCTAGAATTAGCACTAACATTACACACCTTATATTGAAATTTCAGGTATAATATCCATACCCTTACACAACTTATACATTTCCAGCCAAAAAGAAAAAAAAAAGTGTATTAATATAAACTTAAACTTGTTTCCCCTTACCCGATTCTAATTTTATTCCCCTTCTTTTTTTAAAAAAATAATAAAATTAAATGGTATTTTATTAACCCCCTTCTCTCTGTTTTCTCTCATATTAGTAAATTTTTGAAGAGGACTATGGAGATGGACTCAAATAGCCATTACAAAAACATCAGCCCCAAAAGACAAAGTGAGAAAGAAACTCGATATCTTCCCACCTTGATTTTCATGGATATTAGAGAGAAGGAAGAAATATTGTGTCAGACTTTCAAGAATCTGCAATATAGGCTTACTGTAAAGCACAATTTTACCATTTCTTATAGGATCTGTTTTCTGACCTGGTCTATCTTCAAGATAGTTACTGATAATTACTTAGCAACCCCCCCTCACAAACTTCTATTGGTCTTCATCAAAGATTTCCTCTTTTCCTGTCAGGGGCTGAATTAATGCACTCAAGACATTTAATCATAAATGTCTCTTTCCACTGGGTTCACACAACCTGCAGCCAACATTTAAATAGGGGCATTAGCCAAATTCATGAAGCATGTCTTTCATGTGAAAAGGCCAAAAATAGATTTTGCTATCATATGTTACTTCCTTTGCTTTCACCCATTCCCACCTGGGAAAGATTCCAAGAATCTCCGCGTTTTTTGAATGTTAAGAAAGACAGAAGAATCTCAAAAAGCCATATGTATGGGGATCAACCTATTCTACAGAACACCTGAAGGCAGAACAAGAAGCAATGGGTGGAAACTAATCAAGGAGAGGACTAGCCTAGAATTAAGGAGAAATTTCATGACAGAATAATTAATCAGAGGAACATCTTGCCTCCAGAAATTCTGGGTGCTCCTACATTGGAGTTTTTAAGATTGGACAACCATTTGTCCAAAGTGGTGTATGGTTTTCTGCTTGAACAGGATGTTGGACTAGAAGACTAGAAGATCCATTGTTCTGTTATTCTGCCCATGTTCTAACCAGGATTTCCTAGGATGTTTTTTCGATGGGTATGCTAGGAAAAAGGCAGGAGCTTCATTTAATCCAACAAGCTATTTATGTTTTTTTTTTTTTCAAAATTCCCAAGCTGTCAGAACTGTTGCACATTATGATAACATCACTGCAAGAATAGCAAAAGCCGCTATCAATGAATTCCTATGTTCACTGGTGGACTGGTTTAAGCTATCTGTCTTCTCTGTAGGCTTGACTGACTTCAAATCATGCGGAGAAAAACTCTCCAACTGTTTGTCAGAGCCAGCCTATTTCCTGATGTAAATTTTCCCTCACATTCTGTTTTGCTTTCCCAGGGATCATTTGATAGTATATAAGAGGCTTTTCCTATCAATCTACAGAGCCTGCTTCTAAAAATCCATTTTAAAAGTAGATACCTCAAGATGCATGTGATCATTCATAAGCCTGTTTTATCCATCTGTTGAATCAATTTTAAAAATGCATCAAAATTAATTTTTAAAAAGCCAAACGTGTCTTACCAATCTCTTTACCTTAATTGTTAAATGGAGCAACCTAAAACATGTTTTGGGATGCCTCCGACCGTTGTTTGAGAGCTGAGATTTGGAGTATATAAAACCTCAAGGGTATTAAAATAAAAATAGAGAAGTAGAATCAAGTTAGTTCACTTAAAATTATGGATTGGAAGAAGCCCCTAGATATTTTCCCCTGCTCTCTCACAAAAAGAATAGATGAAACATTTGTTCTTCTCAGTACACATCCATTTTGTTCAAGGATGGGACCAGTCATGTGTTCGTAAATTAGCCTGAAAAGAGTCAGGGACAAACGTAAGGGTCAGCTTATGTCAGGGGTGTCAAACTCTATTTCATTGAGGGCTGCATCAGGCTTATTTTTGATCTTGGGGGACCAGGGTGGGTGTGGCCAGGGTGGGTGTGGCCAGCCTGATGTCACTCATGTCAGGGGCGCCTGTGATGGCCCAAATGCTTTGCCTGTGAAAATGGGCTCCCGAGCTCCATTTTCAGCTGGGACGGCCCCTTTCACTGGCAGAGGGTTGCAAGGAGGCCGTACCAGCCAAAAACAGAGATTGGGAGCCTGTTTTCTCTGGCAGAAGCACCACAGGCTGATCCTTTGTTCTTTCCGGGGTGGCCCCAAGGGCCGTATCTAAGCACCTCACAGGCCAGATCTGGCTCCTGGGCCTTGAGTTTGACACCCCTGGCTTATGTGATCTTTTAAAGACAACTTTAAAAAAGGCAGGCAAAATCTGAAGCCACCTATCCAGGCCCATACTAGTTGAAGATGTTTTTTGGCAACCTACATATCATTGAACTACAACTCTGTAGATTCCTAGAAAGTCTTACCAATGGGAAATGAAGCTGGGATTCTTAGGTCTGCCACAACTGGAGTATCACAGCTGGATTGGCCTTGGTCTACAAGTTGGTCTTTTTGTCAACCAATTCTACTATTAGCTACGTTAGTAATATTACCAGGACATCTGGTCAACATTCATGCAACATGCTTCATCCAACAAGTTGTAAAACAACAACACCACAAAGCCTTAATTTGCACAACATGATAATGCTTAATTTTAAACTTGATTCATTTTGTGGTGGGGGAAGAGGGGGGTTTCTAGCATATGTATGAATCTGGGGCTTCTGTCATTCCAGAAAATGGGTTAGTTCAATTATCAGGTTAGAGATGTTGTGTAAACATAGCCCTGGTGATAGAAAACAAGAATTACATCTCAAGCTTTCAAAGTGTGAACATGAAGCTTCTGCTTGCAGGCTCCATAAACAGGATAAACAACCATAAAGGAAAAAACAAACCCATGTACATATTTTTCACATTGGCTGTTTATATACTTTCATTCTCAGGGTCAACTGGTACAAAGATAATTCCAAGATATGCTTATCCCTCACTGCTTTTTTTTTTAATCAAATGTAGGCAATTAACAATTGGAACTAGATAAAAGACATTCAGCAAATATCCTGTGATGGGTGGGTTGAAGAGCGAATTGCATTCTTTTAAGGGATACTTCAGGGAAATATTTTCTCTCATCGTATCATGTTTTCTTGTCCCCGGTGTACTTTTTTTCCCCGGCAATTATTTATAGAATGCAATTATCACAAGCATGAATTCATGCTAAACATTGCACTTGTTAATATTTTTAATATCTTTTTTTCCGATCCATCTTGAAATGTTTCACATCTACAGCTGAAATTATCTTTTAACTTGATAGTCCTGCTGTAACAAAAACCAGTGCTTAATTACTTGTTTTTGTGCAATCTCTAATGTGGCCTGATTCATTATCTTAATATGCCAGCCAGCAAATATGCCTTTTTTAAAAAAAAAGAGGAATGGGTTTATAGGCATTTGTAGATCAAGGAGAAAAGAGATGGGTGATGGAACAAGTAGCAGCCAGGAAACTCTACATCAGTGTTTCTCAACCTTGGCGACTTTAAGATGTTTGGACTTCAAATCCAGAATTGAGAGTTGAAGTCCAAACATCTTAAAGTCTTTGAGAAACATTGCTCTAAAAGGATGTGCAATATGGAGGAAGGTCTTGTTGATATCTTAAATCAGGGATGTCCAACCTTTGGCAATTTTAAGATCGGTGGACTTCAACTCCCAGAATTCCAGGAGCTGAAGTTCACAAGTCTTATAGTTACCAAAGCTGGACATCCCTGTTCTAAACCTTGATGGATAAAAAGATGACTAAAATGTTAGATTGTCTGCCTTGTATTGTTTTTTAAGATACATATAATTGGAAGGTGGACCTGAAATAAAGATGTAGAGGTGACCATAAATAGCTTTTCAGGTTTCTCCATCCTGTACATGGGCAGGGAGATGGGTGGCGGTAGTAATCAATTTCTCTTAAGTTCTAGAGTTTTTTTTTATTATTGCAATTAAAGACCCAAAATATACAAATACAAAATGAAAACAATGAGCAAGAAATATTACTGCTAAGCAGTCACCTCCATGTAAATTCTGCAGGCAATATAATAATATTTACAGACATTTAATGAAACTACATCATCCTTATCTAGCACTAAAATTTGAAGATGCAAATTAATTTGAATGCCCTGAAAACTAAACTATTAATGGGGATATATACTATATTGGGATGTCTGTGTAAAAATACAGTGTATGAAATGAGTTCATCCTGCAAATAGTCTTAATATGGAATTTTCTTGAATCTCCCTTCCAAAACATATTTTCTTTAAAACAAATTGTTGGAGTTCAGCTAGATCTAAGGTTTCCCCTCTATTCTGAAGTTATATATTCATTTTAGATTCAATAGATTCCCTCTAGATCCCCTTCTAGGTCACCCCTACATTCATATGTCCCATATAGATCAAAGGTGTATGATTTAGGATGGTTTCTCTGGATGCCTCCATTTTTCAAGATCTCACTTGTGTTGGCAGTAAATACTGTGTTTCTAGAGCTAAAAGAACATGAACAAACCAAATATTAAGAATGCACAAATTGACATTGATCCAAAGTTGAGATATTTATCCATCTTGAGCTAAGATAAAGGTTCCCCTTGCATATACATGCTAGTTGTTCCCAACTTTAGGGGGCAGTGCTCATCTCCATTTCTAAGCCAAAGAACCAGTGCGGTCTGATGATGATTCCATAGTCATGTGGCCAGCATGACTAAATGACCATGGTGTATAGAGTGCTGTTTACCTTCCCACTGAAGTGGTCCCTATTTTTCTACTTCCATTTTTTACATGTTTTTAAACTGCTAGGCTGGCAGAAGCTGGAGCAAGTAACGGATGCTCACTCCATTATGCGGCACTAGGGATTTGAACCGCCGAACTGCCAACCTTTCTGATCAACAAGCTTAGCGTCTTAGCCACTGAGCCACTGCACCCACTTATCTTGAGTTATACAGCTATATATAGAACCAAATAAGGGATAAAGTTAAATATCTGAAAGCTATCAAATCAGAATAGGAGAATATAATATTTATCTTTTTATTTTTCTGAGCTAGTAGAAGTGCAGTCTATCCTAAGTGCATTAAGAAATGCCCAACATATTCTTTTGTTATTTCCAAACTGTCCAAATAACCTTCACACCTGGATTCATAAGATGATGGTGGGTGAACATTTAGTATTCTTTTCATCTACTGAATTGCAAGCTTTATTTAAAAAAAAAAAGATGAAAAAAGGAAGCAGAAAAAAATGGAAGCAGATCAATACCTATGATAATGACACAAACTTTAATTTTTAATTCTAGCTTTATCACAGTTGGCTGCATATATTTGGTGAGAATAAGCCCCAGTCTCTTAAATTTAACATGTAATGTAGCCTATCTTCCTTCCGAATCAATGAAAGACAAAAGAAGGACAATAGCGAAGGATTTTTATGCGTTGAAAGTATAACCCAATCCAGTCTACCTTGCTCTTTTGAATTCCTTGAACAATCAGTTTCTCCTGCTACCCTTTCTCCATCATACTTGTCAAAAAGATTGTGACTTTTTTTGTCACTCAGCACTTTGAAACTCACTTTTCAGATAACCCAGAACCCACTTTCAGCTCTAGCCTCCACTTAAGCTTTTAATATTTTAATATTTGCTTTTTCTGTTGTTTCGTTTTACAGTTGAAGAAATGAGGGACAGAGCCTTCCATTTCCAAATGTTAAATAACGGAGCTCATTTATTCAGCATGTTAGAACTATATGTCTTCTTTTGTTAGTTTACTTGCCACCATTTTTGTACACATAACGACAGCCCTCAACTTATGACCGTAATGGAAATATTGTATGTCATGAAAGTTTTAAGTCTCCAAGCCAACTTTAGGACCTTTATTGCAGCAGTTGTTAAGTGAATCTATTGCCCACATTAAAAGCAATGAATTTACAATGAAAATTTATTATTATTATTATTATTATTATTATTATTATTATTATTATTATTATTATTATTATTATTATCATCATAACTCTTAATATTAATGACAAGTGTTATTACTCAATATTCATTGTTATTTTCAATGAATAATCAGCAGAAAGACTACGGGTGACATGATAGCAGTCTTCCAATATTGCACTTATTCATTTAACAAATGTCTCACTTAGCAACATAAAGTTTCGGCTTGTAAATTGAGGACTACCTGTATTGTCATAGGATGCAAGCTGTTCAAGGAAAGCTGCCTTTTGCAATTGACTGATGATTTTGTCAATGCCAATGGTGTTCAAAGTGGTATCATTATGGTTCAACACAGCCGGTCAGATGTTCCAACTAGACCTGGCAATTGTATCCACCTTCCCAAGGACCTGAGATAGGCAAATATGAATGTTTGATGATATTAGAGGTAACATCATAGGATGTAAGCTGTTCCCAGGAAAGCTGCCTTTTGCAATTGACTGATAGTGAATTTGTCAACCATTGACTAATAAACACAACCATCTGAAATGTGGTGTCCTGATGCCTCCATTGATAGTGAGACTGGCACAACTTTCATAATTCGCCATGGGCGAATAGGTGGCAATATAAATCAAACAAACAAACAAACAAACAAACAAACAAACAAACAAACAAACAAACAAACAGGCTTTAGGAGAAAGCAAATCACGTCTTCCTTTTTGTCTGTGAAATATCGTTTTCTTTTTCTTTTTAGGGCAGGTTTCTGGCATACCTTGAATTTTATCACAGTTTGAATCAGCAAGATTTACAACTGGACATCAATTCATAGATGTCTCATTACTTTGAATTGGAAGCATGTCAAAGAATAGCTTAAAAGTCTCCATATTTGGTAGGGTTATTGCTTTCAGCAAGGAATCATTCACACGATCCTGTTCCTAAAATGATCTCTTGTATTATAACAAAAAAGCTTGCCGAATAAACTGCTAATCATAACATGCTATGGATGCGATACGGCTGCCTGAATTTTTTCAACTTAATTGTCTCCAGAAGCATTCTCTTTTCTCACTCCTTCTATCTCCACAATCATCTCTTCTGAAAAGAGACAATAGCTCTATTTCCATAAGTGGTTTTTTTCCCCCCTCTCCTTAACTTAAAAGCCATTTAGGGACAATTCACAAAGGTAAGATCCTTCATAGTTGATGTTTGGAGCAGCCATTACAGTTAAGGAACAGATGATCGGTCTATTTCATGCCAGTCCCTTATGTATTCAGTGATACATCAGTACTATCTAATTTCCTTACGGGTCTGACATTTTGTATTTAAAAAGCAAGACAATTCACATTTACTTTGGTTGCAATTTTCTCTGACTTAGATATTAGCTGCATTCTTACACATTTGCTCAACGTGACTAGCTTGGTTAGTTTAAATCTTTAAGGAGACTGAAGTTCAGTCCTTATGTGACAACCCCCCCAGAGGTGAAATTCAGCAGGTTCTAGCAGGTTTTCTAGAGCCGGTAGTAAAATTTCTAAGCAGTTTGGAGAACCAGTTGTTAGAAGAAATCTCCTTTGTTTTTTTCCACTTTACAGGGTTAATCCTGTAAGGAACGCAGGAAAGAAACATTCTGGTGTTGTTTCTAGCCTA
>JANHFJ010004348.1:151558-162561 GCA_032468195.1 Cerberus rynchops | reverse complement strand
AATACAGAATACATCTCCAGACTTATAAACAAATCCCTAACCCCAGGAAATACCTGGGCTAGGCACACATTTCCACACACACACACACACACACACTTACACCAGTATGTACATATTGCACGTTGCACTGGCACTGTGAGTCTGTTGTGTTAAGTCTAGTCGTATATTATTGTATATATTAATGTATATAATAGCATCACAGAAAAAATAATGTCTTCAGCAGTTTTTTTTAATTCTTTTCTAAATAAGCTGAATTAGAAGTGAAAGAGCAGAAGGTCTTAAATTTCTCACTGCTCAGATGCTAATAAAACTAACAGGGCTAAAAAGTCAAGAACTACAATAATTATGATAACAGAAGAGAGAAAGATGTGCAAGTTAGCTCTAGTCTATCTGCAAGATGACACTTTTCAGTATTTACAAAATGCTGAGGGCTGCACCATTTGCCACATTGGGGAAAGAAGAAAAGAGCAAATTTCTATGTTTTCAGAAATCATTGCTTCTGGGAGAATAACAGCTGGTGAAAGAGAATTACGGTAATTTGCAAGAAAACGAATGCAGGGCCCCTATCAGACCAGGAGCATGTTTTAATTTAGGAAGCCGTAGCTACTTTTATGTTGAATTGTAGCACGCAATCCTTGCATAGCTTTCTCTGCTCTTTCATTTATCCTCATAATGATCCTGTGATGCAGGTCAAGTCAAGATCCTGATTGCTCCTAATTAATCAGCAAGCTTCAGAGATGAGAAAGGATCCAAAAACAAGCCCCACCCACAAGCATTCCCTGACCCCAATGCAATCTTCTAGTACTGCATTGTTTTTCAAACTAGGTAATTTTAAGATGTGTGAACTTCGACTTTCAGAATAACCTAGTCAGCATGCTGGCTGGGGAATTCTGGGAGTT
This sequence comes from Cerberus rynchops, assembly GCA_032468195.1. NCBI lineage: Eukaryota > Metazoa > Chordata > Lepidosauria > Squamata > Homalopsidae > Cerberus > Cerberus rynchops. The sequence continues at coordinate 161,662 of JANHFJ010004348.1, read as the reverse complement.
GAAAGTTCACACATCTTAAAGTTGCCAAGTTTCAAAAAACACAGTTCTAGTATAACTTAATTATTCCTTCAATATTTCAGACACCCTGAAAAAAGGATTGGCATGAAAGAAAAGATACGAGTCAAACATATTCATGTATTTACCAACCTTGCCAAATTTGTGCTTTAGTGGTAACCCAGCCTTCTGAAATGCTGGAATAATATCCGGTTTGTAGTCTTGAATAAAAATCCCCAAGTCCATGTCCTTACTGTAAGGAATAATGTTGCACTGTCTGTACCAACCTAAATATACCACAGATCCATGGAGAAATGTAAGACACAATCATGCAGCCCCAACACTGATGAAAAAAGAGGGTCGTGTAATTAAATTAAGGCACAAAAATATACCCAAAAGTTTTCCATTCTAAGGAGAGATGGAGAATCCAATTTCTCCTCTAACAATCTGCTGCATTTATATGGTTGAGAAGATTTCATCCTCTTGTTATCTATGAAATAAACAGAAGGACAATTTTATTTGCCCAACCTGTTTATCCCTCAAGGCTGCTTGGTAAATACTTAAATTTAAGAGTTAATTTCCATTTCCACAAATGAAAATGGCTGGTTTCTTTCTTCTAAGTTAGAAGTCCTGTGATACATATATATATGAAGAGATTAGGCTTTTTTTAATAATTAGTGAGAGAAATTGTATCAAAAATCTGTAAGTTTCAACATAATTTGAAAAATTCAGCTAGAACCATTTCTGGTAAACCAGCTATAACCTCTCTTTCATGATAAAAATTTTAAACCAAGTTAATTATGTAAACCTATTGTTGTTCATATTTCAATATTATTAATAAAGTCCATCTCTTGCTTTATAGAGAAAGACCTTCATATATTTATCTGGGAGAAGATTTCACTGAACTTTTTTGAGCAGAGCTGCAGAAAACTATGGAGTTTGATCTGTGACTGACCAACTATTCTGATGTAAGATATTTTACAAATATTTAAATGACCTTGCAGCTTCCTCTATCTCCACCATTTCACTGAGCTGTTTCTACTTTTTTGAGGTCACCCCCTAAAATTAGGCACTCTATAGCAAATCAAATTAAGACACAGGGCGTATCCTTTGGTTTATTCTATATGCAGAACAATATTATCCATAAATTAAAAGGGCTGAGAGACGAGACTGAGCAGGTCAGTAAACACAGAAGTTTTATGTGGACATTTAAATAGTATATAAGATTTGATCAAAGTCACATCATGTGATATATCTACAACAAAATCTATCTATTTATCTTCTGAAGCAAATATTTTAAAAGAGATTGGAAATCAAAGCTCTGCCAATACTTCATATCTGATGCTAAAAAGATACTGCAGACTGGGCATAGATGCATATGCCAAACTCTTCTTGTATTGGGTTCAGACAAAAGCTCCCTGATCCCACCCAAAAATGTGTTTGAATTAAGGAAGCATCTGTAGCATGACCTGATTTGTCCTAGACACCATGAATCTCCTTAACTTAAACACATGATTTCGTGGAGTTACCCAGGTTCCATAAGAGCAAGGAAATATGTAGCTTCTCTAAGGAAATGCAGACAAATATGGTATGCATCCCCACACTGCTCCAAAGCATTTTTTTTTTGCCTCTGGGGATGTAATACTGAACATTCTTACTTATATTTATGTAACAGTGTAATTACATGAACCAACCAGATATGGACCAAGAGTGCTGGATTATAACTACCAGTACTCCTAATCAACAGCTATTTAATTCATTTAAAGAGTGCGAGGTAAAAAAACTGCATTAATGCAATGTTTAACTCATTGCAATAACAATTGGAATTTGACGTCAAGAATAATACTTATAAAATCTCCCTGCCCAAGTATCAGTGGGGTAGGAGATCGAGGAAGGACTCTCTGGCACATATGCTTCTGGGATCATGGTCTAAGACAAGCTAATTTGCATTCTCATGGATTTTCTGGTTCCATGCATTTGATCAGTGTGGTCTTCATACATGGTGTATTTCTGCCAGGTACCTAGTTCGATCATCTTGTCCCTCAGCCTCAACTGCCAGCATTGCAGAGAACATTCCTGGCTTCCAACCAAGTGCAAGTGACTTACCTAGACAAGTTCCACTACTCAGCCAGAATTGTACTCCTAAAGTGTTCAGTGTCAGAGCAGCAAGATGCAGCAATGCCTTGCCTTTTTTCCTGAATTCCACTGCCTCGGGGGATGTATCATCAGGATACAGCTAGAAAAGAAAGAAAAAGGAGAAGGCATTTGTCTAATCTGTACCTTTAGCTTCCATGATCATTTTTTATTTTTCCTTATGAATATTTAGAATTCCCCCAGGAGAAATAAGTAACTGTTACAAGTAAAGTGGTTGCTAAATAGGAAACCACTTGAGTTCCAATGTGGCTTCAAGCTGGAAAAAGACAAAACTTATAATTTCACCACTTCCCCTTTGTTTGTCTGAAAACTGCTCCTTAGGAAGCAGTGCCTGCTTAATGTCTTATACACATCAAAAGCAATGAGATTGTATTACACAGGGCTGGAGCTACCTAAACTGCTTACTCTCTTGAAATCCCTTCCTTTTCAATCTCTCTAATCTGCAATTGAGCAGAAAAACAATCACTAGTCAGGCAAAGAATAATGCATGATATAATAGCAATCACATGGTTGAGAGACTACAAAGGCCATAAATAGGTTAACATGGCCGTAAAATTATTTGTTCAGCATCGTTGTAACTTCAAAAGAAATCCTGAAATAAACAGTTGCTGAATGAGTGGTCGGTAAGCGAGGACTACCTGCAATGAAGTTGTATTTAAATGAAGGTCCTTATTACTTGTTCTCTTGGAAAGTGGAAGAAGCCACAGGGTTAGGCAAGGGCTCAATTCAAACTGGTGATGATAACCACAGGGGAAAGCTGAGAAGCAATTTAAAAATCAAATTTATGGAGCCTTGTGTAACAAAATCTGATACAATGTGACGTCTTTGGAATGAAATCAATTCTCTGCTTGTGCTGAAGAACATTGGCAACTTTGAAAAATAGTCATGTAGACACTGACAGGGGGGTGTCTGAGATATAGACAGATAGACATTTAGACAGACAGAAAGATCAGCTTTGGATCTAAAGTCCATCAAAAAATCACCATTGCAATCAACTCAATTTTCATCTTCACTAAATAATGCACTTCACATTCCTTTCTGCGCTTGTAATAAGACAGCTAAAAACTGTTACTTACACCTTAATAAAGCACAACACAAAGTTTAACCCACAGAAAAATCTTTTTTAAAAAACGCAACTGTTCTTTTCTATCTTCCTACTGTGCTCAAACGGTTGGAAAGTATTTCTTGCAATGAAGGAAACTGATTCTTTCATTGCTAGGCCTTCTATATTCATTCTTTGGCGCCATCAAGTGTCAAAGCCACAGAGCCAATCTTAGTAGGTAACTAAATGGGATTAAGCATGGAAATGTGGCTGGCTGTTGGGCTGAAAAATTAAACCACAGGTTGCTTAAAGAAGGAAAAGGTTAATCAGGCTAGAATTTCAGCAAAACTATGGCCAATATTAAAAAAAAAAACATGCATGTGTCTCAGGGCACCCAAAGGAACTCTGGGTTTGACAAGTAGCTTTCCAAACCTGGGAAAAATTGCTTTTTGAAAGAGCAATTCCAAGTAATTCACTAAGTCCTAGGCTATGTAATAAGAGAGCCAGTTGACGTAGTGATTAAGGCGTCAAAGTAGGTCACAGATGTTTGTGAGCTATAGTGCCACCTTAGGCACAAAGCCAGCTGGGTGACCTTGGGCACATCACTCACTCTGAGTCCCGGGAAGGAAGCAAAGATAAGTCAGAGATGAATTGCAGACAATATGATTTTTCTGAGTTCCAAACAGCCATAAGAACAAGATCTCTTTTACTTTGCAGTGAGGAGCGAAATACAATATTAGTAGATTTACAAAGGTCTACTTGTCCACTGTATTAATAGATTGATCAAGTCCACTTAGTATCTCTTGATTTACTACAAATGAAAGATGTACCCACTTATACCTTTTAAATAACGTCTCCATTCTGAGCAATTGACAAGAATTAGCAAGCATTGTTATTTCAGTGCCTGGGTATGGAGGAGAAAGCCGACAATAATGGAAACACTGCACATTTGGGAGGCAGTGATGACATGAATATAATATCATATTTTTTTAGGAGTTTTGGCAAGATCTGTCTTTACGGTCCATCTCACTACCACAATATCAAAGCACATTCCTTCTAAGACACTTGCAACCACATTTGAAACAGGGTGTAGAGGCTAACATTTTCATGGAAAAAAACAAATAAACCCCAAAGCATGTGAAAACAGCAATGGCTGTTTTAGTGAGATCCTCAACAATTCTCTATCCAGCTGTGGTGACTTTCCTGCAGTTTCAGCTGAGTCTTATTAAACCAATGAATGAATTCAAACAAGAAATGATACTAACCTGGAAGAACGATCGAGCTTCTTTGTACCTACATTCAACAAATCTAGAGTGAGACCTTTCTTTGAGGAACTTGGATGGCTCTTTTGGAACCTGGACTATTAATCCATCAATGGAAAGAGTTAGTAATTCCATCCTGTTACAAGAAACGGAAAGTGGTGTTATCCTGACCAGGAGAATGCAACAGAAACTAGGTGTTTCCTTTTGAATTTGTATTAAGACACAAGTTAACAAATGCACAATTGCTGTTCCTTCTGACACACAATCACAACTTGCACATTCACCAAAATTCTTTGTCCATCTTAATCTGCTATTCTCACTCCATCCAATTCAATTGATGTACATCTAAAATAGAACAAAAACAATTGTAACAATTGGGTGGCAGAACTGCCAATCAATGGAAGGCAACATTGGGTACCGCCTCCTCGGTTCTATTCCAACAGGAAGAGGTAACTAGAACAGAGAAATTTGTGGGGTGAAGGCAGATTTGAGGGACTCTTGGAGTCTAAGTTTGGGACTTTCTCTTTGTGTCACTGACACAAGCTGGGAGTAAATTTAGGGACTGCTATGCACAGGATATAAATAATTTTTAGAAATAAGTGAACTTGTTTTAAAATCCATTTTTGGTCATTTAATAAAAATCTATGTGTTCCTTATTCCTATATTAACCAGCTATCTGTATTATCCTTGATCTGTCCCATATTCTCCCTGTTTGAGACTTAAAAGAATTTCTGTAGTCTAAAAAGGTTTTAGTGGTGGCAGAAAAGGGTTAATTAAGGAAAAGACCTCCACAACATGGAGGGAGGGTAGGGAACACAGCTATGGTCTTTTAACACTTTGTTTGAAGGCTGCCTTGAATGGGTCTGGTAAGATGAGAAGGCAGCATATGTAATTGGAAGGAATGTAAAATAATAAGCTTTCCAGCTCATCAGCTGAACCTTCTGACAAAGGACACATTTAATATGAATGCACAACAACAATGCTAGCACACTGCAAAGCAACTGTGGACGTATTCCACAATCGCAATTGCTGTTAATCAGGTAACTCAATGTAATTGCCTTAATTAAGTGAACCAGATACTTTTGCATTTTAGAAGCAGCTCACCCAAAGTAAAAGAAGAGAGATGCCCTACTTTCTTACAAGAGCACATATCTCGTCACTGGGGAATTGTGCTTTTTTTTTTTCATCTAGGAGGTATTGTGGGATGGTATTGTGTCATTTTTCCGGCTTGATTCGCATCCTCCATATTCAGAGATGGGCCTTCCTTTGTTCAGAGGTTACCATAGTTTAAAGCCATTGACATGGGATTTCTTTGACAGTGCGGTTCTTTTGTCTGCCCTGAACCTGCCGCCAAATAATGTTGTCAGGGAATTCTCATCTCTGCCATCATATAAGGAAGAGAGGATGAGGAGGAATCTAATGGCCTCGATACCGGCATTAATCAAAAGTGCAAGTTCACTTTCCTGACATATTTTCATCACTTTTATATTCCGAGATGTCTGATTTCATCTCAGCCTTTTGGAAGCAAGTACTGTACAACAGCTGTGTTTTGCAAGCGGAGGCTTATCATATACTACAGCACAACAACAACAAAAACACTGCCTTACTGTTTCTTACTTGTCATAAGCTCCAGAGTAGCGTCCAAAGTGTAGCTTCTGGAAAGGCGCGAATGTCCTGTCCATGTGTATCTTCAGTCGCAGCGGCCCATGCCAGAGGTAGTTGCCACTCCTCTCATAGAAGACTACTAGATGGATGGCATGAGTTGCCTGCTTGAAGATGAAGTGCAGGGGAACTTCTGTTCCAGAGAGATCCTCCATGCCTTCTAAACGTGGATCTTTACTCTGAAGTTTCAGCCACTGGAATCCCATTCTCTCAGCAGCCTGAAAAAAGCCCACCTGAAACCAGCAGAAAAGTTTTTGTTCTGATCACCTTCATCAAGCCATGTTTCAGGAAACAAAACAAACAGTTCCTTTTAGGTTGAAATGGAAGCAAAACAGGTTAGAAGAGAACAATCTCATGTCAATTTCATCATCCTTTTCCAAGAAACTGTTCTAGAGTAAACGGCTCCCCCCCACCCCAGTGAAATCAAACATCTCAAGATAGTCAATAAACCACTCAGGCAGAAATGAACCTCTGTAACAGTGAAAGCAAAGATGTGTCATCTCAAAAATGCTAACGTCGAGAATTTTGCTGCTACTTCAGCATCGTGTGTTGGATTACTCCACGTTTTATGTTCTCAAAAGTGTCTCAGGAAATACATCACCACAGATAATTAATTTCTACAGGATGGAGGCCACATTTGATCACCCTTGGGCAGACAAGAGTCCTCCTGGTTTTGTTAGATTTCTGAGTGGCACTCACTTTCTTTGGTCACAATATTCTTTTGGTCTGCCTTGCTATTTAAACAGCAATTCAAAGTATTACACACACACCCCAGTGTCCTTTAGAAGAATGTCAAACTGTCCTTTTTCAAAAGGCATTCTAGTGGAAGATTTTAAGTAAGAAGGAATGGCACCTTTTTATAAATAGCATGTAATTGTTTTATTGATTATTAAATGTTGTTATCCTGTTTTGAATCTAGGATTTTGTTTTTGTAAGCATTTTAGAGTAAAAAATAGTAGGGAGCATACAAATGTGGGCACAAAACAACAACAAACCCCCCCCCCCAAACAGGCATCTTTATCCTCTATATCTCTCTATTACATCCTATTAAACAACTGAAAACTTTGGCAGAGTTAGAGGAAGCTGGAAAAAGACATTTACTTCAAGTTTCCAGATTTTGTCCAGTAGTCCAAAGGTGGTATAATCCCGTGGGGTACAGAAGTATTTGCATTCTGAGTGAGTGCCATCGGAGAAGGTCTGAAGCTGCTCCAAGTCATGATCAATCAGTTCCAAAAGGAGAGGATCAATCAGATGTACAGCTATGTTGTGGCTGGCCACCAAATTCAGAAATTTTCTCACCACATGCTGTTTTAAAAAAAAAAAAAAAGGGAGGAAAGAAAAACAGATCAGGAGTAAAATGATTGCTGAAAATTTATAACCAAAATAATAATATGGATAGGCCACAACATGCAACCATAATGGAGCCTGCCCATTATGGTTGTATGTTGCAATGGTTGTAAAAGGGATCAGACATGTGACAAACCAGATTTTACAAAAAAAAAATTCAGCGATTGTTAACCAAACATTGAGGTCATTAAGCAAACAACATAGTTGTTAAGCAAACCAATGGTTCACTGTGGCCATTGTTTTGCCAAAAAAACCCAGAAATGCCAGTTTGGGGCAAAACTGTCATAAAATGCAGCTACGATTGCCAGATGTTGCAAATGGTTCTTACATGCGGCCGTGTTACCAAATGCTCGAAATTTGGTCACGTGGCACAAAGGGGGTCCAACCATCGGAACTTCAAATCCAGGTTGTAAGTCCCCTTTTTCAAGTCAATTGTAACTTCAGTCACTAAGCAACTTGTCATAAATCGAGGACTACCTGTAATAATTTGTAATAACCACAACAATCATTTTAAAACCATGATTTTGATCATGAACATCAAGGCCTTTTATATAAATAATTATGGTTAATGAAACAACAGCTGTTTTAAAATATTTGGCAAAAAATCAAACTAAAGAGGTTAAAAAAAAGAAGCTCAAAAGATTAAGATAAATTTGGGTGCCAAAACCAAGGCTGGGTGCCTTTTTAGAGTAGAAGGCTGCATTCAATCTCCTTCAAGGTGCTAAGCATGACCGTTCAAGAAGTGCACGTGGTAGACATTAATTCCCCATAAATAAGCCACTATTGTTAAAATAAAAGTACAGTGATTTAACACAAGTTATGCAAACATTCCCCTATGTATTTAATATTCCTTTGGTAATTATTATTTGCATGTATCTGCCTCATGCCATTGCCTCCCTCCTTTTCACTGAGTTCCCTCTTCCACCTCAAGCGTGTTGTTTATGAAAAATAGTAAAATCGGATGTATTTACCCATTGATTATTGTCTTGTCCTGCTTTGCTCCCTTTAATCTTGGGGAAAACCGCTCCATTCTAACAAAACCAAACAAGAGAAATAAAACTCTACAATGCCAGCCTCACCTATAGCAAGAAATTATAACAAAGAACAAAGCTTCATTGCTTTTTACTACCAAGCAAGTACCTCTCAGAATAACATTTGGTATCTCTGCCTTCTAGAAATGATGCTTTGTTTTTGCTCGCATATTTTAAAACGTTATAAGCACTTCTTTAGTTCTAAAAATCTGGGTTTAAGTTTGTTCATAAGTAATAAGAATCATGAAATGTTACCTTTGGAGAGAGATAATATTTATAATAGTACAACTGGAACAGGAGAAAGATTGAGCTGGTCAAAGTAAGAAGACCCAGTACTACGTTTTTGTTAATTCTCTGCATCGGTCTTTTGAACCCTCCTGGTAGTCATTAGAAAGCAGCTGTTGGTACTTCTCATCTTTTTTAGATGGGCTACTGTGAGTTTCAAAGCTGGGAAAACAAAACAAACAAAATTGAATTCAGTTAAGAAGCTATAATAGCTTTTCCAAAAGCAAAGCTGTTGTTCTTCTGTTTAAATACCCAAGTTCTGAGAGGTAATGAAAAACTCATCATAAAAATTTTAAAAACTTTTTTTTTTTATTCATAGCTGATTCAGTGTAGTTTTATTTTGGATATTGCTCTGAACAAGTTCATGCCTGCAGCAACAGTGCCTTCAAGTGACACTAGGCAAACTTTTCCAAGAAGGACATCCCATAAGTAGGATACAATACCTTCTTACCAAAGTTGTACCCACTTACATTCATTTTGGGGGAAGAAAGTTATCTGAAATCATTTCTGTGAGCATGTAAAAGCAGATTCTCAACAAGTATGAACTTCGTTTCCTAGTAGAGGGAGCACTGACTTTTCTGTTTCCAATTTCAATACCCATCTCAAATCCTAAAAGAGATAAGCCTTGTCTTATTATATTCCTGAAACACTCAGGCAAATTGCAGATACGGTACATCCAATATGTCATTGTGGTTTTTTGTAACATGACTGTGATTTGACTATGATTGGAGTTTAATTATCCTTGGTGCCTTTGCATTATTATTGTGTCATTTTTGTTTATTGGTGTTGTTTTTAATTTTTCCTTGGTTTTAATTTCCTTGGTTTACTACCCAGAGTTGAAATTATGAGATGGATAGCAATATAATTCCAGATTAGAAACTTGTAAAATGAAGTAGTAAAACAAATGTTTACTGAGACACTTGAATGGAGAGCATAGTAGCAGAGATCTACTATCTGAAACATTCTAACCAGAAACAGGATCACATGAACTAAATGGGTTCCAGGTGCCTCAAGGCAAAAAGAAGAAACATAGTCAACTAACAAATGGAACACACTGCAAAGGTAGATTCCATTTTCCAAACTCCTTGTACCCAGATAATCAGTCACACACATGTAAGCAGGCTTGTGCAGTGTGAGAAGTGGCTTTGACCCATGAACTGACTCTTGAATGAAGTTGAAAGTGGGGAAGCATTCCTGAAAGAGTGCTATGCCCCAATAGTCTTTCAATAGAAGAGTGTTAACTGCTTCCTTAACACTTCCTTAACACACACACACACACACACACACACATACCACATTTTAGACCTATGAATTATATTGAATTCAA
>JANHFJ010004348.1:130975-149053 GCA_032468195.1 Cerberus rynchops | reverse complement strand
AGCCAGCATGGCTGGCTCAGGAATTCTGGGAGTTGAAGTCCATGAGTCATGAAAGAGCCAAGGTTCCTGACCCCTGTTCTATATGTATAATTATAATAATATATAATAATATTCTATATGTATAATTCTATATAATTATATTCTATTCTATATGTATACTAATTGTATATGTATAATAACATTCTATACATATTCTATATGCATAATTATAATAATATATAATACTATTCTATAATAATAATTCTATATAATTCTATTCTATTCTATATGTCCACTGAATTTCTACGCTGATAAGAATAAGGATCAAACTGCAGAACGAATGCACAACAAAAGTGAATAGGTCAGGAAGAAGAGGAAAGCTAAGAATGACAGAATAACAGAGTTGGAAGGGACCTTGGAGGTCTTCTAGTCCAACCCGCTGCTCATGCAGGCAACATTATACCAATTCAGGTTGTCCAATCTCTTCTTAAAAGCAAAGGTGTTTTTTTTGAAAAGGCAGCTGGACTGTGGTGTTTTTTTTTTCCTTGTGGAAGAAGAAGAAAACATTTAACTTCTCATCCAAGAAGCTTTCATCCATCCTGATGGTGAGAAGCAAAAAAAAAATTTTTTTTTCTTCTTCCTCAAGAAAAATAAAATCAGTACAGTTTCCTTTGCAAAAAGCACCTTCGAGACCACTAGGATCTGGATGAGTAAGAATCTTCAGACTCCTCCAGTGTTGGAGCACCCACAACATCTAAAGGCAAGCTGTCAGGAAATGTATCCTTGTTTCTAGGTTGGAACTCTTCCTGATTAGTTTCTATCTACAGAAATCAATTTCCCCTTCTGTAATCTCTCTCTTTTCTTTTAAATTATTTTCCATTTCAGAAAATAAATAAAGCAACAGGGATGGCATTGAAAAGGAGACTATGCTCTTGAATTGCTGGTACACCTCTAACACACACATGTCTTCATTTGTCTTGGCAGAGATCAGTTGGATTCATATTGTGCCAGGGTTGTAGCTGATCTTAGCATTTCAGTGGGGGAGATAAAAAGACACAGACAGACAGAGACAGAGGGAGGGAGAGACAGAGAAAGAAACAGAGACAGAGACAGAAAGAAAAAGACACAGCGAGAGAGAAAAAACACAGAAAGACAGAGATAGAGAAAGAGAGAGACAGAGACAGAAAGAGAGAGAAAAAAAACACAGAAAGACAGAGATAGAGAAATAGAGAATCAGAGACAGAAAGAGAGAGAAAGAAAAAAAACACAGAAAGACAGAGATAGAGAAAGAGAGAGACGGAGACAGAAAGAGAGAGAGAGAGAAAACAGAAAGACAGAGACAGAAAAACAGAGAGATAGAGACAGAAAGAGAGAGAAAAAAACACAGAAAGACAGAGACAGAAAAACAGAGAGACAGAGACAGAAAGAGAGAGAGAGAGAGAAAACACAGAAAGACAGAGATAGAGAAAGAGAGAGATGGAGACAGAAAGAGAGAGAGAAAAAACACAGAAAGACAGAGACAGAAAAATAGAGACAGAGACAGAAAGAGAGAAAAAAAACACAGCCATTAAAAAAAGGACTATTTTTACTTTCCTTAGCCGGTTATTTAAGTTGTAATATTAAACTAAACTCCTAGCATTTGTCTTGTATCATAATGCTGTAATATTTAAATAATACTAAATTAAATTCTCATCCATAATATTGTCCATGTGGTTTAGGTTTTAACCTGTTGTTTGGACAATCAATTCACATAATTTGACATTTAATTTTAATCAACTATTCAATTTCTAGGCTAGTTTATAAAATTTTGGTACTCAGTTACTGAATGAAAATTCCTAATTTTCTGAATACCAAATCAGCAAAACTGATTTTTTCCCCATAAACTTATAAAACAAAACTATTTATAATACAAAAATACATTTTACAGTAAGTAAGCAGACAAATTATGTACATACTGGAAAAACACTATCCATTGTTATGATCTAGCACTCAATACCCAAAACACAAACTACAATAATAATTTCATTCAACATCTGCATGCTTGCCATCAAATAGAGCTGATCAGAAGAATTATATCTTTTTAAAGTAAAGAAAAAGTGTCTAAAGTGCTTGAAGAATCTCCTCTTGTGTCTTACTTTGTTTAAACTGATAGGGATTACTCTGTTGAACACCATCAGAACTAAATAGTCCTCAACTATTTTACAGTGCTTATTTCCTTAAAATAGAGATAAAGAGTCTTGTTTCTTTTAATACATTATTTTTGAGATACATATTAAAAACCTCCAAACACTAGCACTGTGATGGAGTAAAATAAATTAGAAAGCAGTTGTGGAATATTAATAGAACTGACGATTTATATCACTCTGCATACGTACCTCTCAGTAATAAATGTTCAATACTGTTTTTTAACAACTGTATCATTCAAATTTCCACAAGATTCAGGCTAATTTGAACCAATTTTCACCACTCCAAAATGTGAATAACATTTTTTGAATAATCCTTTTATTCCCCAGTGGAGTTGGCATTTGATGTTCAAGCCAGTTATAAGAAAATTTTTATTTCATAAGTCAAATATGCAAGTAGTATATAATTGAGATGAAATACTCTAAAAAGTATCACAAATACAGGGAGTCTTATCTATAGAATATTACATTGTAAACAGTTCCTTGCATGATAAATACCAGTACATATTTTTTCTACACAGCTTTAACTTGATTCAAGTTGGTTGAAAAAGGAAACCGTCAAGAAGAACCTGAGAAAAGCAACTGGACATATAGTTCAACTGAGAATATCAATCCCAAATTTCTAAGATTGCACATATCTTTTTTTTTTTCAATTATGAATGTGCTTTGATATAAAAAGCACTTTTCTTTACCCTCTTATGAAATTTCTTAAAAGACCCAAGAGATTTACAGAAAGTTAAATATAGACAGTGTATGGGGAAAAAGAATAAAATTTTGTAGGGCTAGAAGCCAATTTGACCATATACTCCAAGCTTCAGATAGTCACTATCCACACACAGTGGATTCTTAAAGATTCAGAAGTGCTAACCAAGTTCATTTAAATAGGCCTAGTAATTGAGAACATTTACAAACATGAATGAGAATGAACACATCATAAAGAAACAAACAGAAGCTTCTCTAAAATTAAGTTAAACTGATTGGTTGTAAATATGTACAGTAGTGAAATATAGATATCTTTCGTTCTGTAAAGTAATAGACACAAAATACCAACATAAAATTATTTAGGATGAATAACAAAGTTAAATCTTGGAGTCTGACAATAAAAGAGCTACACTGAATGAAAGGACAATAATCAAAATGTTAATTCATGTTCTTCCCCTTTTCTATTTGTGGACATTTTTTTCTGACTATTAAAGGACTCCCATTTTATAAGTGTCAGTGTTTAGCTTGGTTTCTTATAGTTTAAACCTAATTACTAGAAATCTAGAAAGGAGAAAAGCAGTGGGGGTGGAGGGAAGTTATACTAAGATCATACTTGTCTTTGTTACACATCATTCAGAATTATCAGTCAAGCAACCATAAGACAAGTAGTCATGTTTAGTCTAAGAGAAGGATACAGCTATAACCTGAAATATTCCTTTATCAAAGCCGATGTTTTCCTATTATACCACAATACATTCTTGCTAATACTTCAATAGAAGCCAGTTTCAATACAAGCATTTTGCACTAGTGATGGTCAGGCATTGGAAGTAGCAAGAACACATTAAACTGTTGTTTGATGTTATTGTAGCTATTAACCAGGAACATCACTGGGCAACATTGGTTAGACTACCAGTGGAACTACTCAACCCATTTTCACTTTTCTGCAATGTTTTCACAGCTGTTGGCACTTGCAATCCTGTTGTCAATGTGAGCCCACCACACCAAACCTAAAAAATAAGATATAAAGAACAATGAAAAATTATCCAAACTTCTCTCTTAAAAAGGAAAGAGAGTGTCACTGGAATCACATATTTCCCACTGTCTTCTTATGGCTGTTTCAAAATCAAGCATTTTCTTTCTTTTTTTAATTATTAACCAAACTCTATACTATGCTCTAACCCCAAGATGTACTTACAATATTAATTCTGGTATGCCAAATCAGCCAATTTCAAACTACACTTTGAAGATGGATTGTTTCAATAAATCATGACACCGTACTAAAGAATAATACACAAAAACTTTCAGTCCTCACCTTACAATTATAATTCAATATAAGCTTGTTCCTATCATGACTAATCACACTTCATCTCACATTTATCTTTTTATTAAGAATTGTTAATGATTGGTATGTAAGACATATCAAGAAAAAAAAACGTATCTTTTACACAAAATAGATGCTTCTTGATTTGATAGACAAACAACTTGTATCATATAAAAAAAATGTTCTAATGAAGTTTTTGAAAGAATGGAAACAGAAAATGGCAAGACGCAACTTAACACCAGAATTAGATTTGTCTGCATGAAGCAGAATAAGCAATCTCAACTTGTCCATCTTTGCCCAATTTTTGCCAGTTTCTCTCTCATTGCAGTCCATCAACTATTTCTTATTAATATCTTCAGAATTTCTCAAATTTTACTGTCCAGGGTGGAGAATGTTGTATATAATTAATAGAATTAATTCAAGTGGTAGTAATTAAATCCCAAATTCTGGTTTGTTTGGCATTTTTAAATTTCAGTTTTAAATTATTAAAACTATATAATTAAAATTTGTAATGGAGAAGGCAAGTGAGAACTTCTTCCCCTTTACAAAAGTGGTCTTCTGCCTGTACAAATCTGAATTCTATTACTACCAAGCAGAAACCTTGTTATTCTTTTCATCTGTTTGCAGAATGTGAAAACAGAAATACACTTGTATTAAAGTAGGAAAAAGAAAGCTTTTTCATTACCTGGGAAAAAAAACTTTGATAAAGTAAGCAAAGGCTAAACTTAAGATTCAATTATATTTCAAGAAAAATTAGCTGTGAGACTTCTGCCTTCAGTAGAAATCCTGAGATTACGTAACGTATTTTCTTCACTTGTCCTAAATCCACTAAATAAAGTGCAAGTACAATGTAGATTAATTTGTTTCATTTCAAAACACTGTGAGATACGTACTATTAAAAATGATTCTGAAAATTCAGGTGCACAGTTGATTGTGGAGGACAATTTGAAACTATTTTTGTCTTATGTTCATTTTTTATCCATTTATTTCCAGGATCAATTTGAAATATTGATGATTAATGTTAAAATATTGATGCAAACCATACAAAGGGCCAATTGCATCTATACAAATCCACTTAGGCCCTGACACTAACATCCGAAGTAGAATTTGATAGAAAAAAATTAGTCTATGAAATTTAAAGATTTCAATGCCTTTCCTGCAGGATTTGGGATTTAATTACTAATAGTTTAATTAATTATATTAATTATATATAATTCTTGCTTTCCCTTTACCTATATTTCACATATAAATTCCCTTTATTTCTACTATTTTTATAGTATTATAAATATTTACCTATATTTCACATATAAATTCCCTTTATTTCTACTATTTTATAGGCTTTAATAAACTCTGAATTGCCATAGTCCTAAATAGCAGCTAGAACAGAAACAAAACTGAAAAATGTAATATTAATTAATAAAAAACCCAGAATTGCCTTTCTTCTAATATGTTTAATTACTTATTGCTTTTAGAAACATTGATTCCTTATCCTTTCTTAGCACTGTAGGTTAGGATATCCCTATCAATGTTCTCGGAGTTGTAGTTCAACAAATCTGGTATGTACAAAGCTGGGTTAGTCGGCATTAATTAAATATTTTTGTTTTTTAAATAGAGAAGATATAGCCTCACTTCAATAGAATTAGTAAATATTGGGAGTTGACTAACATATACATTTGATAAATGAGCAAGTAAGTTTTCTTTAATGTAGAAGCTATTCAGGTTCTTTATGGAAAGAAAAACAAGAATGTACATACTCAGAACATTTGTTCTGCTATCTACAAAAATTATGCACCTGAATTTTGTACTATAAGAATATGTGTTAAAGAAGTGGGTTTTTTAAAGTCTAAATTAGCAGTTTTAACTTCTTTAATTTATTACATGTTTCTCTGAATCCTTGAAGAACATAGTTGAAGATAAACCAGTCAGTCACTTAAAAAAGACATAATGAACAGATCTAAGCTGTACAGATGATTGTAGGCTTGCATTACCCATCAAAACCTGTAAGTAGTCCAAAATATATTACAGCTTTCCTCGTAACCTTTTAAATTTTGATTTTATTTAAAAGAGTAATTGAAATGGTAAAACTGAAACATTGCAATAGCAATTGGATTAGATAACAAATACTAACCATAAAGCCTGGTAATAGAGGTTGAGTAAATTTTGTTTTGAAAGTATATAACAACTGCTTTGAGCTTGCATTATAGAAAGAGAGTTGACCTAAAGAGAGAAAGGCAGATTACTACTCCCATTCAAAAATAAACCTGAACAGTCTTTTCAATCAGGAAATGCTCAAAATCTTAGAAGCGAATATCATTACCTCCTAATACGCCATTAGCCATCACCCACCAAGAATATTAAGAAATCTTGTTGCCAGAGTCAGCATACAGGACTAAAAAGCATATCTTGTAGCAACAGTGGGTAACTAAGTAGCTCTTGACTTAGTGTTTAATAGATGGACTATGGGATAGCAAGTTGTTCAATACTTATTTTCTATGCCAGCTACCATATGAATTAGGAAGCAAAATGCATAGAATGTGAACACAGGTATACATCTATGCACAGCGTTCCCAATGGCAAAAAAGTAATACATATACATATTTAAAGCACGATAGCATATCTGAATTGTTTTGTCTGTTCAAACAATCAGTCTAGCCCAGTGATGGCGAACTTATGGCACAGGTGCCAGAGATGGCACTCATAGCCCTCTCTGTGGGCATGCGCGCTGTTGCCCCAGCTTATCTCCAGAAGTTTCCCTGCAAATGACAAAACAGAAGCTCGCAAAAGAAAAAGATCTTGCTTCTTGCAGACCTGCTGGTGTTGTGTGATGTCCCACCTCCCTCTGGCCAGCTGGTCTTAGAGCTCTTTGCCCCATGCATGGGCGTGTGTGCACACACTGAAAGACTTGCAGTTTGGGCACTTAGTTTCTAGACCACCGTCACTGGTCTAGCCCGACACTGCTTTCAGCACTGGTTACTTTATGGAGACCTCTATAAGCTTATATAGGTCTCCATAAAATATACCACCATTTACACCCAGAAAATCAAAGATGTTGCACTTGTGAACAGAGAGATTCTATTTCACATCTAATAACTAATGAACCTTTTTTTGTATTTCATTCTGGTTTATAACCATAATAAAGTTTTGTTTAATATATTTAAGATAATGAAATTAAAAATTAATTTCATAATGCACACAATACTATTTTTCTCTTGAAAAATCTCATTTCCCTGCTCTCCTGCTCTTCTGTTTTAAATTGAAGGAGCTATTTTCTATTTTTGACACTGTTTCATAATGAAAAGATCTAGGGCCACTGCAGCTATTTTGAATCATGCCTGACAAATGGTAAGAACAATTGTTTAGAAAAGCTGCAAGATTCTACATTACTGACATAAAATTCTATATGGTATAGGATTTTCCAGTATCAACACATTGCAGCAGCACTTTAACTTAAATAAATACTCAGCAAACAAATATCAGCAACAACTTGTTTGTTATATATGCTGCATTTTAAAACCAGATTTATCCAGAGTAGCTTACCACAAGACACTCTGAACAAATAAAATGCACAGTAAAACACAGTAATTAAAATTCAAAATATTAAAATGATAAAAGCAACAGTGCCAATAATTAAAAATGTACTAAGCAGTAAATAAGCTAAACTCAACAGACCAAATGATTAAAATGCCTGGAAGAATTTTAAAAAATCATATTCAAATGTATCTCCTTGGGAATTGGGGGGAAATATACTATCACTGACAATACCCAGACCTATTCCTTCAGATAGTATAAAAGTCCTTTCCATTTTGGGATTATGAATGAAAATTGGAAACTCATGAAGTTTGTATAAGGTTTGATATAATACTGATTTCAGTTACTGTTCTTGTTCTTACCCTGTTAATACATAGAAACTACTAAAAAGTATTTTGTTTTGTTTTATAGAAAATAGCTTAAAGATAAATTCAGATCAGGTTTTTTTCAGTCCATTGTCCACTATAATTGATACAGGATTGGAAAATTGTCCATTATATTTCAGTTTTTTTCAGCAATAGCTTTGAAGTCTTAAAATTACCTCCATCAAAGTCACAATAGACTCCTATCCTGTCTGGAACCACGACATCTAGTGTTTTTGCTTTATTATTGTGTTTGGCTGCAAACGTAGTCTGGAGCCAATTATTGATATGAACACACCAGCTTGTACTGGTCTTTCCCAGCTGATCAAATTTTCCCAAATTTTTATATGCTACTCCTACACTGTATGTCTTGCAGTCCTTCTGGGCTTTCACTTCCCAATAATGCTGTCCATTTTCAATTGTAGTATCTCCTAGAAGGAAACACAGTATCATCAATTAACACTTTATGTCAGTTGAGATTCGTCAGAGATTAAGAGCACATATATGTTAAATATCAGACACAAAGTATACAGGTGTAAACTAGAGCTTGTACATGTTGTTAGTATCTTACTAATTTTATACAACTCCCAATTAGACTCCCCCTCAATGGTCACTGGAAGGGCTTCTATAGATTCTTGTTCCTCAGAACCTTGAACTCATGAAAAGAACCAAAGAGAAGAAATGCAGAAAAGATCATCACAAAACAGAACAGATGTAGTGCAAGCAAAAATCTATCAAACAAAAAGTAGAGCAAGAATGAGAAAGAAATACTTTCAAATTAGCAATTTTGACAGAGTTACTAAGAGCATCATAGACTGCAAGAAAAAACAATTTCCCAGGCCTAAATTCAGTATAAAATGATGGCATGCTTGACCAACAAGCAGTCACAAACTTTGGGGGTGTGATGTGAACAAAAGATGAAGTAGAGAAAAATTATTGTTCCTGACAATTTTGAAAGAAAGACATAAAGAAAAGAAAAGATAACATGGACAAATGAAATTTTAAAAAATTGTAATGCCCTTGGAAAAGCTACAATTAACTACATTAACTAAAATGTAACATAATAACAAATAATAAACATCTGTCCATCCAATCAACAGGTGTTCAGCCTGACTTGATAACATTTAATGAATTATTCATCTAGGTAGTGAACTAACTTGTTTGTTAGTTTCTCCCTTTCTTTCAATCCCTTTTTTTGAAATGCTTCTCAGGTACTAATAATCTAATTTGCAAAGTTTATAAGTAGCTCTTGGAACTTTTTTGGTTCCTGACTGGCATAAGAAAGCCTTAAAGAAATAAAGGAATGCATAACTTTATAATATTTATGATTAAAAAGTTTTATAAAAAAACCTTACCCAAGACTGTATACGATTCTCCAGTAAATCGATCTCTGCTGCCCCTTATCAAAGGCGAGCGTGAGCTAACCGATGACCGCTTTGGAGATGGCGTGCCACTTCTATAAGGTGCAAGAAAGCAATTTGTATCGACCGTGATAGTATATAAGTAAAAATTTTTACAAGTGGGTTAAGATACCAAATTAGTCTGAACACTTTGAAAAGAGAAATAAGTTTGGCAGAAACATTTAAGACAAAAGACTGTCTAAGCAGGCATGCTTTACATTTCTATATATTCAAAACAAAAAGCCATGCATATAATAGGATACTGGAACATAAAAGCATATCGCAACCACAGAAAAGTTACTGACAAAATTACTAGGTGGTTATTTTATAACACCAAAAAAGTCTGCTTATGAAGGTGCTCAATCTGACCGTATTAATACCTTAAAATGTTAGTGTCTTAAAACCAAGAAAATGCCCAATTTCAGAATTGCATCACCCTTTCTCCCTTAGCGTAACTTCCAGATTTAAAGCATTGCACTGATAGTACAGGTAGTCCTCAGTTTATGACCAGTTGTTTAGCAACTGTTTTAACTTACAATGGCACTGAACAAGTGGCAGTTATAACCAGTTCTCAAAGTTCCAGCCATCACTTGACCACGATCTAGGTGCTTAGCAACCTTGCATGTATGACAGGTGCAGCATTGCCATTTGCAACCTTCCCTGCCAGCTTCCCACTAGCAAAGTATGTAGGGAAACCAGCAGGGAAGGTTGCAAGACACTCCTGTATGTCATTCTTACTCCCTTCTGCTTTTTCACCTAAGGAGCCCAGCTACAGAGTGCGTGATTAGAGTCCACAGCACCCTTTCACCCACATTCTGTAGTGTGCATGCTTGTGTGGCACTGCAGTGGTGATGTGTGTCTCCTCCCACACCAGCAGCAACCACCCTACCCTGGGCATATTTGCACAGTGCTGGAGTGGGCAACTGAACCTCCTCCCACACTGGCAGCAGTCACCCCCAGCCTGGCCACACTCATGCCATGTTGCAGCAGCCACCTAGCCACCGATCAACCAGCCTTTTTGCAAGCTTGCCCAGGGCTTCCCCTTCACTTTGTTTGTTGGAAGCAGTCAGGACATTGATTGGGTATCCTTGCTTAATAGCCCCAAATCAACAAGCAATGGGAATTGTTGCTAGGCAATGCAGTCACGTGACATTGCATTTTATAACCATACTGTAATCAAAGACTACCTGTAGTCAGGCACACCTTATCCTTATGAATGGATTATATAAATACTGGAGAGATTACTAAATTAGACTAATTTATTTACTATAATTTAGACTGTAATATAATAAACTACTATGGACAACATATTGGTGATCAAAGATCATGCTTAATTACTTCTTAGGGAATATAGGTCCATTTTTGGTGAAAGGATAATGATGCAAAATGATCAGGGCCACATTATTCCTACACTTGGAAGTTTATTTTCCCATTAGGGTTTTTTTGGGAGGGGTTGGCTATATCTTTTTAAAAATAAAATATGTTCTTTTGAGGCTTACATTACAGTTTTGATGTGCTTCCTGCCTCAAATTGGCAAAAATTGAAATTCAGAAGGACAGTTGGAGGGAGCTCTAGAGTTGCCTATCCCTCCTGTAGACCATAAAGTAGAAATTATTTTTCCAAAATAAAACCTTACTGTGGATGCTGAAAACATTAACCATATATCACTGAAAAAGTGTTTCACCAAGTAAACATTTCAGAAAAAAGTACTTACCAAAAGAAAAAAGAAAGAAAGAAGTGAAGCATGAAAGACAGCAAAGCCAAGAAATTAAAGCATTTATTCAAGCGTAAGGATTAATACACACATCTCTTTTCATATTCCAAGTCAGTCATTACTGCAAAGTCTATTCTAATTACTACCAAAAAAGCAATCTTAGGTTTGCTGTCAGGTTATGCAGAAAAATAGCAAGTTTACTAAAGCACTGCCATGTTTGGTATAAGGCAAACATAGACTAACATTAATAGTCCCCCCCCAACTCTAAAACTTTACATGCTATTTTTCCGGTGTGCTCCAAGTTCCCTTCACCCAGAAAATGTTTTTATATTAACAGCCTTTACTAGTATTCTCAACAGAATTTATAATTTTAAATATTTGTCATACTTGAAACCACTAGTCAATACATGAATAAATACAGCCAAATTATGTGATTTTATTAGGACAGTACCATGATGCGTACAATCAACTGATTTGACAAGCCACTGTAATTGAGATGTACCATTTCCAGGGTATTTTGTTTGTTCAAACAAAAAAAATGTTTTAACTAGAACACTTTCTCTGTATGAAAAGACATGCAGGGTAATTATAAAAACTTATCTGATTAAGAAAGTCTGCTTTATTCTTTTGATGTAGAATTCTATCTAGTCTGTCTACAGAGGGCAGAAGAAACCAATGTTTGAATTCATACTGCAGCAGACACATAGCCAACACAGAATTTTGCTGATCAACCTCCTCTAATAATGATTGATCCAAAACTGTTAATACAGTGCTCCATATTTATCCATTCGTTTCACTATCTGACTGCGGTTTTTTGAAAGAGGGTGTCTGTTTTGATGTCAACTTCATGCTTAACATAGTAGGCAGCTCAAAACTTAAGTGTTCCTTCAGCAAACAGATTTATATCAAGAGAATCAGACCGAGG
Source organism: Cerberus rynchops (assembly GCA_032468195.1). NCBI lineage: Eukaryota > Metazoa > Chordata > Lepidosauria > Squamata > Homalopsidae > Cerberus > Cerberus rynchops. Next base: position 136,939 of record JANHFJ010004348.1, on the reverse strand, counting down.
AACAATGTCGTAAAGAGAAGAATCTGCCTAAAAATGACTCTATTGGATAGTTTTAAGGAACAGATACCTCAGTTTAATTCTTGCAGTGATAGTGTCTTCCATTTACTTCAAATTGGGAAGTAAATGGGCTCCATCATTATTATGGATTAAATGGTCCATCACCTCCTGTGAATATTACACACTTCAGTGTAAGAGGGACAGGAAGAAGATCATAATCTGTCCAGAAAAATAGATTTTGTCTATAGATAGTATACATGATATGTAACTGACTGAATCTGAAATATGCAGAAAATAAGAATGCTTAGATTTTTAAATGCAGCTCAAAGCTACTCAGACTGGCTCAGGGGCTAGGATAGCATGATACTACAGTAAATAGGACTACCCATTGAGAAAACCTGGGAGCAAAGGACATCCCATATTGGTATACATGTGTAGAGACAATTGCAAGATTTGAGGTTTTCATCAAAAGAAGCTGCATTGAGTTATAATTAATCTTTGCCTCTTCCATTTGAAAACATACAAACACATATAAAAAAGGGTGGAACTTACACTGTGGCACTCCAATGCTAATTACATTGTTTACTGCAACCCCTCCCCCACATGCATGCACGTGTATGCATGAGTGAATGAGACAGCATACGTACATCTGAAAGATTTTTAAAGAAAAAGTGCTTGTATGCTTATTTTTATCAGGATGTAGTTGTTCATTAATGAAATAAATTTAAAAAAAGCTAGGCAGATTCCTATTTCAGATTTTCCTTATTTAAACTTAATTACCTGTACTTTGCAAATTATTAGAAGTAACATAATGCTTTGGATACTTTACATAAAGGAAATTAGAGGGGCTTTGCAAAAGGTGGCGAATTAAAGCACACTGAAGGTTCTACTGGAATACAGTGGCTTGTGTACTGGTAAAGGCTGTGGGAATCATGCCAAGTCTACAGAGACAGAATTGAAAGGAAAAAAATGAAGAGTAAAGCTGGAAGCTAAACCCTATGGCTAAGAGGAGACACAATATCACCTTGTACTGTTCTTCAGAAGGGTAATCTGGCCACTGTCAGATAAAAATAGTTTGTTAAGGCTATTTTCTGCTACACAAAGTTTTATATTTAAAATGCAGTGGTTAAAAAAACTGAAAGGAGGATTATTTTAAAAAGTCATCTGCTTGTTTGACATGTAACACTTTCACTGTCACAACGTTAATTCAGAATTAGGGCTAACTACAGTTTGTATACTTACCAATAGGTAGTCTACCAGACAATATGGCAAATTATGGCCAGACAGAGTTTGCTGTTAGCTCTCCATATAAGCAAATATCTCTAACATCCTACAAAAACTGGTGATCTTCTGGCTGGCATTAAGCTTCCCCTACTTCTCTTACTGTTCTTACCATGGCTGATATGGTTATCATGACTACCTCAGGGGTGTCAAACTCACATCGTCACAGCGTCATCACATGACATATTGGGACTTTTTTCCCTTTGCTGAACCAGCGGGGCTGGGACTAGCATGTGACTCATCTGGCCCGCGTGGCACAAGTTTGACAGCCTACCTGAACCAAAAAAGCAGAGATTTGCTACTTCATGGCTTAATTATTTTCACAATTTTCCCATAGCAACACATCATATCTGGCTAGGGTAGGACACAGCTTTAAGATCTATTAAACATGTAGCTAAGTGACACAATCAAAACCATGATTCTTAACGTGTGCATTATGATTTACTGCACCCAATTTAAAGTATTGATAAAGCCCTAAATCTTATGGTTCCATCAGCAGGGCTGGTACCCAGCACAGTGATGAGAAGTGGAGTTTTATCTGTTTATTATTTATTTATCTTATAAACTTATGTAGCTGCTGTTCTCACAAAATGAATGAGTCTGGGAGCATACAAGGTTAAAAATAATAATACACAAATAACAATTATTATTATTTAAAATCTTAAAAAATATTATTGATACTAATACTTCCTCATTATAGAATTCTTTCTTGATAGAGCCCCCTTTGCCCCCAATTCTGCTTTAAATGATTGCTGATGATAGGCATTTGTTCAAGAGGAAGTCTTTTAAGATCAATTTGTTTGTTCCAAAGGTACTTTTTCAAAAAGCAACTGGACTTTGTTTTTCCTTGAAGAAGGTTTGCTTCTCATCTGAGAATTTAAAACAAAATCCAATTGCTTTTGAAAAAGTACCTTTGGGACAACTGTGACCTGGATGACAGAGAATCTCCATAAACATTGTTTGGTTTTTATTATTCCCCTTAGGAAAGCTGTTTATTCGTTATTATTTTTATTCTTATTTATTATTCTTTTTCTACACTGTTTTTGGATTCCTTCAAAAGTGTGAGCAATAGAATAAATGAACAAACTCTATCTATCTATCTATCTATCTATCTATCTATCTATCTATCATCTATCTATCTATGTATCTATCTATCATCAATATATACATACATAATATACACACATACTGTTTCAATACTCCCACACTCAATGGCACTGAAACAAAACAATGAAAAGGCTGAAACCACATCAATTTTGCCTTATAGCTGCTCCTGTCCCTGTCTTCACAATCAAGTAACAGTAAGGGGAAGTAATCACAGATTAAGAAACAAACATTTCTTTGTATTTGAACAACACATGAAGCTATGATTAAGGAAAAAAAACCTTCTACAAGCTGAATATAAATAGTGGCGTAAGTATACAACCACAATTTAAACTGTATTCTGGAATTGCATATGGTTTATGATGTAATATGCACCATCTAGTAATATTAGACATGTTTTTTTTTTCTTAAAACGTTCTTAAATTATGGCTGCAATTGCAATTCCAGGAACAAATATACAGACTATTGGCATAATTGCCTTTCCCTCCTCTTGTGAGTTTTCTGAAAATCCATGGAGTATTACTGCTTCCAGACATTTGAATGAGTACTAAGATTTCTGATGATATCAAAGGCAATGCCCTTCCTTTGATGAAGGATAATATATGCCTCATATATCTGTAATGGGTGTTATACTGTTTTCCGATTGTCATTTAAAAATGTATTCAAGTACTTTTGGTATGAATTAATTCCAGCACATTGGGCTTCATTTTTAGGGCTTTTTAAAAACATGATTACAAAAAGATACAAAATGACTTTGTTTTGTTTTAATAAGGCTGATTTTAGAAAATCCCCAAAGTTCCACATTTTTTATTTCTTTGGTAAGAAAATCTTAACTTTTCTTTGGTAAGAAAATCTTAAGTTAAGATTTTCTACTGTATATTTAAAAAGAATTTCCTCATTATTATGACAGAACCTGTTTCAGGTATTATTTTTCATATTTTTAGCTCATGCAGAAATCGGTTTCCAATAAAGCATCCTTTACATGTAAAATCCATGAGTAGACACAAAATGCAATAAATTACTGATCCTAAATAAGTAATATCATCCATTATATTTAGCACAGTAAGATACAGCCATACATTCTAGGTAGAAAATGTGAAATGTATTATCTTGTAATGTTATTGCATTATCACTTTTTGCAAAAAATGAAAACTCTCATTTTTTCCAGTGATGGAACATTTCAAGAATATTTCAGATTGCTAGTAGTATGAATAGTCAGAAGCAATAGTCAAGAGTTTCTAAAACTGAAAAAAATAAATATATTTTAATCCCTTATGCATATCTACCTCTCTGCAACATTACTTAGAATGGTTCTGTTTTCTCACCTGCCTTTGTTTTCTTTTCCTTTTGTTTTACTTTCTTGGCTTTTCCCTCCAGTAGAGTCCCACTCAACATAGGTATCTTCAACTTTTAAGTTAAGATGAGATGATGAGCCATCAAGACTGAATACAAGCGCTGAACAAAGATTAAAATAGAATTTTATTTAAATAGATATTAAAATAAATACCTTTATTTAATGCCAAGCTCCTTCTCGGAGTCCTTGGTTTTTCTCCCAAAAATTAACACAATCTTTTAACCCATAACTCTTTAAAGTGTTTTTTGTTAAAAAATAATAATAGTACCAGCACCTTCAAAAATTAAATAAGCAGAAAATGACTTATTTTTCAGCAACAAACAAAACACGAGAATATCATTTTTCACCCTCAAACACTGGACATTTGACCACAGTTTTAAAATGTCAATTACATATACAGTAGTCCCAGTTTTAACATGTAAATCCACAAACCCCAATATATTTTTCAGTTTTAATTAAAAAATAAGATATATACACAATAGACTATATATACACTGTGCCAATTTGATATTAAGGACATTCTGATAATTATAAATAAAACCAGTGTACTTTTCAATGTTAACTGATATAAGGGCAAAAACATGCTAATCTAATTGATAGAGCACTAGGTTATTATCATTTGATCTTTTAGTGGTTAAATAAATGTATTTTTACTGCAACAAAAACAGTATCCATGAAATGATGGCTAATATTCCCAGAGGCCAGAAGTGTTAAAATAACCTAGCAGTCAGAACATTCTTCATGGAATATGCTTCATGGACTTTAAAGTTTATTTTTATCACTTAAATGACATAACTGTGTCTATGTTGTTGTACTTGTCTCCGTTGTTAGAAACTATGTCATAAAATATTGTATTACATTGGAGTGCATTGTTATATTATTTTAATATAAATCTTTGAATATTCTCTAGAAAAGAGAGTAATTCTAGAAAATCAAGCCATTTGTATAAAATTTGAAAATTATTCTAAGTGATGATTTATTCCATCAAAAATAGCATAAATAAAATATTTTTAATGCATTTTACACAAAGGGCTCAAAATTAGCTGATGTAAAGCTGGAAAACACAGTACTCTAAATAAAGCAGTTTGTATCCATTCTAATCTAATTGCAATGAATTATACTGTATGTGTGTACAGACACATGCACCCAGCCAAGTTCTTTTTAGAGCAACACTTAAGATCAGTTATCTTTAAATAATCCTGGGCTTTCAATCCCAGAAATGATATTCAGAACATTTTTGCACATGCTGTGGCAGTGATAATTGCTATTAAAAGCTTCAGAGATGTTTTCTTATACTAAGTATATATAGCCATAGCACCATTTCACAGCCCTCTCTAAGTGATTCACAGTCAACATATTGCCCTCACCAATCTGGGTCCTCATTTTACCTTGGAAGGATGGAAGGCTGAGTCAATCTTCAGCCGGTGAGACTCAAACCGCCAAACTGCTGGCAGTCGGCAGTTAGCAGAATTAGCCTGCAATATTGTATTCTAACCACTGCACCACCAAGGCTCTTGCATATAGTCAATTGATAATGTGTTACAGTAAACTGATCTTAGCAAAAGAGTTCAAATGACGTTTTTAGTATTTTGACACTTTTTCCATATTTGCAAGCTTTGTCTTAAACTTAAATAAATTTCAAAGCCAGCTGAGACAGTTTTGCTCCTATTTGTAGATGTTTTCTGCAAATTCTCATGAAGCGTACTATCCAGCATCAAGACTATAACTCAAATGCTAAATTACATCAAATGGAGACATAGGTACTACCCAAATATAGTTTCTTTATAATCAAGCTAATATCTGATAAGCCCACCCATATTTAAAATAATACATGAAGCTAATTTTAGGTGGGCAATTTTACCTTTTGTCTCTAAAGTTACAGGATCTGAATAATCCCCAGCCACCGCCTTATTGCAAGCTCGGACACGGAAGTTCATGTATTTTGAATCAAACCTTAATCCTGGAAGAAGAAGTAGAAATAAACCTTCAGACACACAAAGATTTTATGATAAACAGAAAAGACTTAGCAGCATAAGAAAAATTGTACACAAACACATAAATTCAAATTGACTGTTCATTTTTATTAAGAGTAAAATAGGGAGAATGAACTAATCATATTCCAAGATATGTAACATAAAATTAAGAATGGACCTTTTAGATCAGGGGTCGGGAACCTTTTTGACTCAAAGAGCCAAAAAAGTAAAATATTTGGAAATTTATTTCAGTAA
>JANHFJ010004348.1:104134-117009 GCA_032468195.1 Cerberus rynchops | reverse complement strand
TTAGGAAGGGTGGCTGTTGTTGACTTAGTTTTGTATTTTGGCAGTCCATTTTATTGTTAACAATTGGATTGAAGTCCTCTAGTATGCATATATGTTCATATTCCAATTCAATCCACTTTTTATAAAGTCTATTAAAGAAGACCTGTTGATTAGTATTAGGTGCATAGATCCCTAACAGAAGAATCTGCTTTGACTCAAATAATATTTCTATTATCAACATTCTTCGGTCTTCATCTGCATATATCTGTTTCGCCTTTATATCTTCCTTTATGCACTAAAACACTGCTCCTCTCTTTTTCTCTTGAACCGCTAGGGATGTGAATTTATTGCCTAATTTTGGACAATCCAAAAGTTTCTCCTGCTGTTTAGCAATATGCACCTCTTGTAAACAAATTATTTCTGATTGTTGTTTCTTTAGTCTATTAAAACATTTGCTGCTTGAATTTAGTCCATTTATGTTCATGGAAATCACATTTAATTCTTCTTCCATGGTTTGTCTGTATAAATAGGTCTTGCTGTTCTCATTGTTCTAGTTTTTCTTGGCGATCTTTGAGGTGAATATAGCTCCTTGTTGCTCTTTTGGTAATCTTGGAATTTTGGGTATTGCACCTTGTTCTTTTGGTGATCTAGCTTCTTTTGATGTGGTGCCTTGTGGCTCTCCCTTTCCATTCTCATCTCCCTTCTTCTCAACTGCTACTTGTAAATTACTTTTTGTCGCCTCAGTCTGTTGTGATATTCCTTCTTCAATCTCTTTCACCTTGTTTCTCTCTTCACTGTGCTCTTTTTCTGGTTTGTCTTCTGGTATGGTAAAGAAGTCTTCATAAAATTTCTGCACTTTTTCTATAGTATCCAATCTATACTTCTGCTCCCTTCATGACACCAATATACCTTCCTGAATCAGCTATCTTAAATTCACCTCGTGCTTCACCAAAAGTTTTGTTAAAAACTGATAGTATCTCCTTATCTCTCTAACTTTTCCTGGAATCTGTTTTAAAACAGTTATCTCTTTCCCCTTGTATTTCAAGGCTTCACCTCATGTCTTCTGTAGGATTGCAGCTCTTATTGTTTTCTTGGTAAATCTCATGTGAACTTTTCTAAGTAACTTATTTGTTGTTGCATATCTAGTGTAAACTCTATATATTTCATCAATCTCCTTCTTTGTTTCATCTACCGTGGTCTCTAAGAGTGGGGCTAGTATTTCTGCTAATATCTCTGTTCTTCTTCTATATTTTGAAAACATAAATAATAATTGGCCCAATCCATTTCCAAGAGAATAATTGTTCGCTTGTGACTTTGTTCAATTGCTGAGCACCTTCCATCCATCTCCTCCATCTTTTTCTCTGATGAATCCACCCTTCTCTTCTACTTTCTGCATTCATTGCTCATTTTGCGCTATTATTTTTTGAAAGTTTTCCAGTTTTTCATCTATTTTTCCCACTTTCTCCTTCACCTCCTTCACCTCCACTCTCTCAGCTTTCATTTCTTCTTGTATTGCTTGCAGTATTGATTTAATCTCCAATTGCCATGTAGCCATTTTGTCCTGCTGCAATAACAAATCCAATGTTCTCTGACCAGCTGGGCTAGATGCTGCTGCTGCTGAAGATGTCGCTGATGATGGTGCTGAAGTTGATTTTTCATGTTTCCGATGAAGCTTTTTATTATCTCAGTCACCTGGAATTTATAATGTACTTGTGATTCCAGAAAGTTGTAAAAAATCCCAAAGAGAAAAAACAAGAATAATAACAAATAATTATAATCCAAACATGAATCAGTATCTTCCAACTGTAATCCAATAAGAAATCCGCTGGAAAAATATGATGAGGGAAAAAAGATCAAAACACACACACACACACACACACACACACACACACAAAAGGAAAAACAAGGGGAACCAAAGATAAGGACAAAAGAAAAAAGAAAAAAAAGACACACATCACCTAAAAAGGAGGGGAAATGGGTGGCAAAATCCAATACTAAACTTCTATCAAAATTAAGTAAAAAAAACAAGCTCCTAGAGAAAACAAATAACAACAAAATACCCAATGAGGAAGCAAAAAGGTAAAATATAGAAAATGAAAAAAATGAAAAATCTTCACATGTCCAGCAAAGGAAGAGAAGAAATAATAATCATAAGAACCAGATTCCCCAAAAAAATCCAAGCCAACAATTGTCCATGACAAAACCAAAGAACGATCTCCAAAAAAAGGAAAAAGAGAAAAAGAGGACTTTAATCCAAAGAGGCAATGGTAAACTGTCCGATTATTTTGAGGGAAGGAATTTTAAGTCTATTAGATTTGTTAATATGCTGATATCTTATTTCCAATTCTTCTTCAGTTTCTTCAGCTTAAATATTTACTGTCTTTCCATGGCCTCTCTCTGCTTCAAACTGCCAAGTTATTCAAAAACAATATATATTTTGATTACAAACAGTATATAGTATTCACATCTGTCCTTCAAGGTCATCTAGATCTGTATTTCCCCCTCCTTTCCCTTGTATTTTCATGAGGATCCCACTGACCTCTAGGTGTTGTTGTTGAGTTTTTCTTAGGCTAAGGCAATTCAAAAGTTTTCCAAACTCCAAAAAAGATATTTTAAAAAAGACACTCTATTTTCCTCTCTTTCTCACTTTATTAGTCAATTTCCAATTTTATTTATTTATTTATTTGTTTCCAGTCTGCTTCTGTTAAATCTTTCTTTTCTCTCACCACTCTAATCAGTTCCAATATTTAAATTAGTTGTGGCTCTCAGACCTCTTTTTTTTACCACTTTTCATGGCTTTTCATTTTCAATCTGGGCAGTCCAAGGGCCAAGCAACTCTAGTAGGGCTACTTACCCTGGTATTGCAATGACTGGCTTCCTTATATTATTTCTGTTTTTTCGAATAACTTCATAATCTCATCCTTTATGAGGAAGACATGCAGCTGTGTAATATCTCTCTACAATAGATTGTGTCTATCAATGGATTTGAGTGTTTTATAACCATTTGGGGTCAGATCAGAAGTAGGGAGTATTCTTCTTCCATATCAGTCAGCAGGGGAGAAAGGGGTATGGGTATTCAAATTGTCCTCTGCTGCATCCAGGGACAGGCTTCTGAAAGAGAGGGGCCATTGGTTTGGCCTCTGATTTCTCCTTTAAGGGATTTAAAGGGGGATTTCTCCTTTTGTTTTTCCTGAGGTTCCTCATTTTTACTTTCCTTGGGGGATTTCTAAATCTGACAGTTCTGCCCAACAGAACCAATATGGTAAATGTGAGGGCTTTAATTTGCATCTTAGCTTTTCCAATACTTAAAAAGTACCAACTTTTAAACATTTGATTTCCAGCTTTATCATTGAGCAGCATCCACTTCTCACATAGCTTATGTGTGCACTTCTTCCTCATCCCTGCCTGAATGGGCAATTTATCTCAGTCCCAGACATCCTTTAGTCTCCCTAGGGGAGATCTCATTGGGATCCTAGATCCTGAGCTTCTCATGCACTCTCCCACCATCCATGATTAGACTCCAACTCTCTCCCAGTCTCTCAATCCGTGGTACTATACCACCCCCAACAAGTGAAGGTACTTTTAAACCTATGAGCTACTCCTCAGTATTCAGGCAAATGGCCTGGCAGGACTCTGCCTGCCAAAATTAATCAGAGTATGGGTACCTCCTTTCCAAAATAGGCTTCTGCTCAGTGATTCTTAGCTAGTTGCGCAGGAGTAAACCTTTCACTTTCCTTCTTCAATCACTTCCCACGCACTCTCTCCCTTTCTTAACAGAAGGTCATGTGCTCTGGCTCAATCCCCTTGCTTTCCAGTATTCACTGGTCATAGTCCAGTGAGACTAGCAGTGAATATGTTTGCAGCTAGAAAAAATGGAGAGGGAGCAGGATCCAGCTTTGGCAGAGAAAGGACTTTTCCTCAAATTTCCTCAACACTCTCTCACACACAGTATTTTTCACCTCCTGGGCTTCTAAAATCAATCAGAAAATTTCTGTGGTACTTACATTCTTTTGAGCAGCCATTGAGTACACAAGCCTCAAGACTCCCTTTACTATCCCTGTGCCACTTTGGCAAGGTTTGCAGTCAGGAGCCTGGGTGTGGTTTAAGCTTAGCTTAACTGATTCTGTATATAAGATATTGCCTGTTTGTCCTCCATTATCCTGCTTCCATTATCCTGCTTCTATATCTTGCTTCCATTTTGCATTTGCTACTTCCTCTCTCTACCACATTGAAAGACCAGCATTGGTATTGTATACATGCATTATGTTTTATATCATATTAAAAAGTTTCTTCTATTTAATGAAGCCTGCTGAATTATTTTACACAGAAAGCTTGGCTCTGCCATCTTCAAAGTTTTAAAAAAGATGCAACTGTTTGGAAAGGATTAAATTTAAAAGGGTATAAGATGTATTTGGACTGTGCAGTATGTAGTCATCAAGTTCAAAGAATTCCCTGTAAGCAAGAGTAGCACAAGGCAAACAATAAGAGCTCTAGAGCTGGTACATGCAGATTTGATTGGGCCAATGCAAGCAAGTTTGGAAGGAGCAAAGTATGCACTGGTCATTGTGGATGATTCCAGCAGGTTTGGTTTCTGCTATTTACTAAAAGGTAAAATAGAAGTTCTACAGAAATTTAAGCAATGGATAAGTTGCATAGAAAGAAGATATGAGCAACAGGTATGTCAGCTGCAAACTGACAGAGGTTCAGAATTCATCTCAGCAAGTTTTCAACAGTTGTTGAAACAGGAATAAAACACAGACACACTAATCCGCACACAGCAGCTAAGAATGGTGTATGTAAGAGGCAGAATGGAGTCTTACAAACAATGAAAGACTCACTGCTGGATGATTCTGGTATGAGCAGAATTGGGGTGAAGCCATGTTGACTGCAAATTATTGACTGTAGAGTTCATCTATTAATGATACTGCTGTGCTATATGGGAGAAAGCCAACTCTAGCACATTTAAGGGTGCTTGGAAGCAATGCATGGGTGCATATTCCAAAAGCAATCAGAAGAAAAAGCCAATCAAAGGCTAGAAAGCTCAGGTTTGTGGGCTATGAGCCTGGCTCAAAGAGTTATGGCTTTAATGATGGGAGCAAAATAATAGTGATTATCAGTTCTGCTAGTTTTCCAGAGCAAAATTGGAACAGAATTGATGCCATTTTTGGAATTATTCACTTAGTGATGGTGATCAACTTAGTGATGGTAATTCATTTAGTGACTGGAGGAGGAGGGGGGAAGAAGAGCTCCAAAGGAAGAAGAAAAGGAATCAGGAGAAGATGATCACTCAGATATGAAGCAAGAGAGGGTTGAAGCACAGGAGCAGTCAATGCCATGCAGGTCAGAGCAATGGAACAAGGGGATTCCACCTGACAGGTATTCTGCTAGTGAAGTAAAAGTGTGTAATGTGTGATATGAGCAAGGAACTATATGTATTGGCACTATCCAAAGTTGAACAAGTGAAGTGGAAAAAGGGCATGGACAAAGAAATAAAATCCATGGATGAACATAAAAGTGTTCACCTCTGTGACTTTACCACAGGGTTGCCACAAAGCTGTAGGATGTAAATGGGTATACAAAAAGAAAGTAATACTCAACAATGAGGTCCAATATAAGGCAAGGTTAGTGGTACAAGGTTTTCCACTGATTAAAAATGTGCACTATGGTGAGGTATTTGCACCAACAGTAAAAAGTGAAACTATAAGGTTGGCATTAGCATATGCAGTGGCACGTAACCATAAAATTTGGTATTTTGACATAACCACAGCATTCCTCAATGCAGAATTAGATGAACAAATTTACATGGTTCAAGCACCAGGGTATGAAAGTAAAAAGCCTAAACACTGTGTATAAATTGCCCAAGGCCATTTATGAGCTGAAACAATCAGCCAGGAATTGGAATGTCTGTTTAGATACGGCATTGAAGGGTCTTAGATTCAAGAGTTGCAAGGCTGATGGTTGCATATACACTGGAAAGTTAAAAGGTGGGAATTGCCAATCAATAGCATTTGTGGATGATCTTTGCTTCATTGCAAAAGCTGTGTCACGGGTAAAAGAATTTACTAAGTTTGAATTAAAGAATATAAAGCTATTTGGCTTTATGTCTCTTCCAGTCATGAAGGGAGGAGTGTCAGTGTGTAAGAGTTCATGACTTTGGAGAGACATGGTAACAAGGTCAGCCAATGAATAGGCATGGCAACTAAGTCAGCCAAGGGGAGCTGTTTGGAAACTGAAACAGTAGTTGCTGTGTGAATCAAAACAGTATTTGACTGAAACAGCCTGGAGCCTGGGCATGGCTTCGCTCTGCACTCTGAAATTGAAACTCTTCTCTGCTTGTGTTTTGCTTGTATTTGCTACCACGTTGGAAAAACCTGCTTTTGGTATTATATATTTACTTCATGTTATATTATATATAAAGAGAAGTTTCTTATACATATGGAATCCTGCTGAACCAGTTACCTGCGTGTGCTTCTGAATGTGATTGCTGCTGCAAACTCTGACAATATGAACAATTGATATCTATATAGATTTTTTATGACTTGGCAGAGGAATGCCAGCCAAAATAGCTACTACCAATATGTTGAAAACTGTGGAAGGAGGGAATACTATCAATTCAGCAGCCGAGGTTCAGTCAGATAATACAGGTGTCTGTGTGTGAATGTGTGTGTGTGTGTGTGTGCGCGCGAAGGGGGTTATTCTATACTCTTTTCATCTAAAATAATTATTTCAGTATCAGAGATCGAACAATAGTTAGTAGCTATGGAACTGTGGAAATGTTGGCTTCATGACATAGAGGTCATTTAGCTATATCAGATTCATAAATCAACTCCTGCAATCAACTTTAATTAGTTTTTATTTATAACATTCCCATAAAGAATTAACAGAATGTTCTCTGGCCTCGCTGTTAAGACAATGGCTTTCTATACTAAACACATAGCATACAACTAGATTTTGTTACATTCCCAGCAGATAAATCAGTGGACTAGCAGAAAAGGTACCTGCCTCAATCTTGTCCCCAAAAGACCATATATTTTGCAAGATATATGAGGTATATATTTGCTTGCACTATATCAACCACAAAAAATAAGCTGGCTAGCCTTACAAAGATGAAACTTCATTACCCCTGTTAACCTGCTATGTTTCTATGGCATATATTTAAAGAGGAACCTTATATTTCATGTTCAATATGAAAATGTGGTGAATTAGCAGAAAAGAAATCACATTCTTGTACTAGTACTAGAAACTTCCTTTGCTTAATGGAATTGCATTATTTCAATGCCCAGAGTAGCAAACTATCAGTTGCTGAAGGACAGGCTAAATATCACTTTACTTCTACTAGAAATTTCAACTTTCCCAGTCACCTTTGAGAGTGAGGAAAGTGGTAAAAAGCCAAGTAATAATGTTTCATAAAGCATCTGAACATGTTCTTTGGGGATATTATTTCTTGTTTTTATAAACGTCCATGGGCAAAGTATTTTTCTTGTACATGCGTTATTCACATAAAATGTATGAATGTACAAGGGAGTTAGGAATTAATGTCCCCACTCTTTAACTCTAAGTTTTCCAAACAATTCCCTTCCACCTTAGTCTAGCCTGGCCTAGAAGGAGAAGGGGTGAATCAATATCACCTATTTATTTTTTTTAAATATTGTTTAATTAGAAATCCCACTGCTTTTTCTTGCTGAAGTGGTCAGAAAGATTGGTCATTCACTTATATTATTTCAGATTACTATTAAAGAAACATCAATCAGTTTACAAGTATCCAACATACCTGTACTCCTTCCAAAATGTGATTTAAAGTTTCAATAAAGTTCTGAATTTCATCATTTTTATGTGCCAATGTGGAAATAATTCTTTGCAACGCTTCCTAAAAACAGAATACATTTGTCAAAACATGTATATTCATTTTCTTAGAATCAGAAGAACAAATTCAACAAAGTAGACAATATTTTCATATGTATTTACGTAAGGGTACATAGATCAAAAGAAGGGAGGAACAAAACAAAGATGAGATGTACAATTAATTAAAAGTGTGTTAAAAACAGACAAGCAGTAACATTTGTAGCACAACAAAAGTTCACATAGTAAGTCAAACCTGACAAGGGATAAAATGTTGCAAAATATAACAAGATTCTATATACAGACAGATGGGAAGGCTTGGAAAAAGGCAACCCACAGGCTTCTGAAGACAGGAATGAAGAGATATACAGCCTGGACTTAGTTGGTTGTAAAGCATATCCACTAGTTTCTAACTGTCATAGTTATAACTAGCAATTGTGTGACTTTTTGGATATTTCAATCCAGTGATCTCACAGTTGCCAATCATAATACTCGCAAATCAGTGGTTCAATAAGTCTGTAATGTCAAGTAAAAGATAAAAGGCAGTCTAGCAACATATGTACTACCAACTTAACTTTGTGGTCTGAAAATATGCAAAGATGATCCTGATAAGAAATATTGTGGTATCTACACTAGTGATAAGGAGAGCAGGACATCAAATTGCTCAGTGTGAGTGTGAGGCATGAAGGAAATGATAAAAGTGTATTTATGTGTATAAAGAAACACACAGTAATAACAAATATAATTGACAGAATCCTTAAACCATACTAAACAAGCAAGTTCTCAGATTGTCAGAATAAGGCAATAGAGAAGAAATATTTTCTTTTATTATCTATGTGATAATCAATAGGTATACAATGTGTTCCTTATTATGCATTCATCATTATGAAATTTAGTCCACATTAGTAACATTTTCTTTTGCAAAATGTGGCAACAATCTAAAATTTCACCACTCAAATTTACTAAAGACAACTTTATTTATAAATTCAGGCCTACTTTAGAAAGTTATTTCTAAATATTTATAAAATAATATTTACTTTGAATCTGAAACGTTACTGAAGTCTACTCACTAGCCTTTGTTGTCAAAGACGGGAGAAAAACCTCTAAGAAACACTTGAAAGCAAAATGGAGTGAATCTCATACACTCAAATTCTATACAATTTATAGCAACTGTACGTAATTCTGGGTTTTAAGGCTGCCTGCATCTCCAATCTGATTCAATATTTTTTTTCAAATCAGCTTTGTAAATATGACCTATAAATTCTTCATTACTGAAAAATTAAACAGAAAAATTCTCCTCTTTTTTTTCATTACTACATTATGTATGGGACCTGCAAGTTCAAGCAGACTCTGAACATGTATTAATTCTGACAGTTATACAGTAGCTTTCTTTTCCAATGTTAGAACTGCCTTTGGCCATGCACTCAGAATTCCAGTCCTAACAGAAGTGGAGGTGTTACATTGGGGAAAGCTGCTCTACAGGATACTGTGATGATTATCAGCAACTGTAATACTGACTTGTTCATGCCCTGTGCCAATCTTATCCAGATGCAGATTATATCCTAAAACACATCTACACACCAGCTTTATTATATAACAAATAATTTTATCTTACTCAGCTGCAAGAATGCCTGTTAAGCAAAAATATGAAAGACGCTTTGGCACATTGTACCAAATCTGAAACAATACTTTGACATTTTCATTTAAGACAATTAGCATTATTAAAACTTCAAATAATGCTCAGTTGGTCCAAACTAATTTGACATTAGACACAAACAGAATTTAATTAAAGTGGACTGGAGATCTTAAAAGGTGCTACAATTAGGATGTTGAACATTTCAGAGTAGAAACCCCTAAAGGCTAACCTAGTAAATGGTCCACAAGTGATTTATTTGCCTTCTTCGACAAGCTGGTTATGATACTAAAAGACTGCCTCTCAGTAGACGTATCTGAACATGAAGAATGGAATTACTGGTATAATGGGGGAAGTGTTAAAGAAATACAAGTAGTCCTCATTCAACCATAACTGGACCCAGAATTAGTCATAAATCATTGCAGTTGTTTTTGCAAGAGTCATTAAGTGAATGCTGTGGTGATTAAGCACATACAGGTTTTCCTCATGGCCATGGGGGGGGGCTGAAAACTGGAAATAAATCCTAAAAATCAACAAAAATTTTTAAAAATCATGGCCACAAACTGCAGGATACTACAAACAGCCATAAAGGTGAGCCAGTTGCCAAACAGCCAAAGTATACTCATGACCGTGTGTGTGTGTGTGTGTGTGTGTGTGTGTGTGAGAGAGAGAGAGAGAGAGAGAAACCACTGTAACTTTGAAATTTGGTTGTAAGTATTTGGGGGGATGTCCACTGTAATGCTGAAGAGTCACTAAGCAACCGGTTGTAAATTGAGAACTATCAGCAAGGTTTATCTTCAATAAAGAAAATGCAAGATGATAATACCAGCCTTATAACTATATGGGAGAAACTGAAATGGAGAAATTTGATCCCAATTGACAGAAATGTCACAAAGAAAAGATAATATGACTTTCTGCTCTGTGGTATTATATATGCAACCATGATGGGTACAAGTGGAATTAACACTGAATGGTGGCAGATACGATTAACTCAGACTAAACAGTTGGTCTGAAGCAACAACTGTTCTGATATAAAAATTGTAATAGTCACCATATTATCAGCCAAGTAAGTTTTCTTTCTTTTATATGTATGTAAATTGTATGTATATATGTAAATTATATGTTATGCATTTGAAAATCATGATGATGGATTAGTTAAGGGCAGAACAAAAACATGTAGCAATATCCGTATATAGAAGATTGACTTTCTTGATAAACCACTTCTTAAAATGATTTCCTTGAAGACCATAATCTAAAAGGGGATTTATCTAATACGGACCAGGAGGAGACAGAGATACACCAGAGATACATGCTACCATCCCACTTGTTCATATTAAGATACTGTATATACCATATATTATCATTTCTGGCAGGAGAATGCTGCTGCCAAATCGTAGTTTGCTGTATTGCTATCACAATTTAAAATAATTTACAAAGGATGAAGAGATTTTCACTATATTGCAGAGATTCCAAAATTTTCTAGGATTATGGCACCCCAGCAGTCCCCTACTATGCATGGAAGTGCTAAAAGACACTGCAGCAAACTCAGTAACAGTTCTACTTATAAAGTAACCAAATATCCTATGGCACTCTGTGAGTTTGCTATAGCATTCCTATATGAAACACTATTTTTTAAAAATTAACTATAGGCCTAGCAGAGGGTAATGTAGAGGGTAATGGTACTTTCTTTAAAATGCCATACTTTGCTACATTTCATTAGCCCTGGACTTAAGAGTGTACTACACATTTACATTCTGTTCAGTTTCAAACTTTATATAATATATGCTGCTTATGTTCTAGAAACCACATATTGTCTCAACTTTGGCTAACCTCCTACTTTTATTACCAATCAGACTTTAGGTCTGTGATGGCGAATCTATGGCACACATGCCCAAGTTGGCACGCAGAGCCATCTCTGCCAGCATGCCAGCAGTCACCCCACGGACTGTGCATGCATGACTCCTGCGCAACTGTGCATGTGCAAAGAACACCATACAAGAATTGCACGCAACTGCGCATGTGCTAAAATCACCATGTGCAAGTTGAGCACAACTACATATGTGAAAAATGCCATGCACGAGTCGCATGAGACTGTGCATGCTCTAAAAATGGTGTACATGAGCTGCACACAACTGTGCATGTGTGTGACTCCTGTGTATGCGCAAAAGACACCGACACGTGCGCTCACATTTGGCACTCGGTGCCAAAAAGGTTTGCCACCACTACTCTAGGTGAATAATATGGGTAATGGTCTTTGGTTATATTTCAGATCCAATAAATATTCACAGACTTTCATTTTGACTGCAGTCCTTACAACATAGAAACAGTTTCATATTTATTTATATCTCACTTTTATTGTTTTTAGAAATAACTCAAGGTGCCAAACATATCTAACATAATTTCTACCTCCTTTCCCCCGGCCCCCACAACAACAACCCTGTGAAGTCAGTTGGGTTGAGAGAGTGACTGAGCCAAAGTCACCCAGCTTCTTTCATGGCTAAGGTGGGACTAGAACTTACACTCTCCTAGTAGAAAGGCAGAATCTAATTTGAAGAGAAACATTTCTATTGAAAGGTGCCAAAAATATCCACTGACTGTTGTCTTAAATTATGAGCACGTTGTATTATTTTCACTTACCAACCCTCTCACTAGGCAAGTTAAAAAACTATTCTTCAGACTCGAAAGTGAAGGTTATCAAATGAAGACAGATATTTAAAGTTAATATTATTGTAACTTTTAAGACTTGTCGACTTCAACTCCCAGAATTCTAAGAATTGAAGTCCACAAGTCTTAAAGTTACCAAGGTTGGAGATCCCTGATCCAGTCCAACAAGGCTCCTTCCAACTCTGTTATCCTATTGTAAAACCCTGCAAGCCCCGTCCAATAATAGGGAAAGATGGGTCTCACATCCCATTCAGCCCTAGGCAGCAGGACCAATGCTTAGCCTGGCTCTGAAAACATTACCACGCAAAGGCTGCAAACAACCCGCCTTGGGTTTTTTTTTTTGTTTTTTTTCTGCAAGCATTCTGGCACTACAGTCCCTTTGGCCAAAGGCAAACAAGACACGCCTGCGAGCGCACATCGGGTGTGTCCCCTTTTGCATCCACGCTCAGGTTAAGCCGACCGCATCGCTCGTCGCCTGTCTGGAGCCCGCCCGCGCAGCAAAAAGGAAACGAAGTCCACGGGCGGCGCTCGACCGACTCAACCACGCAGGCTCACTAGAGGCCCCCCTCCTCTGGAGGGGGGGGAATCAGCCAGACTCAGCGCGCATGCTCACACCTGAACCAGCCAAGGCGGGGTGGGTGGAAGGAGGCGGGGCTTGCCTGCTTTTGCTGCTGCTGCTGTGCCAGGCTTGGAGAACGGCGGCCGTTTGATTGGTGGGAGGGTCTGCGCGGCGACGTTTGCCCCCCCCCCCCCGCCGGGG
>JANHFJ010004348.1:25259-35456 GCA_032468195.1 Cerberus rynchops | reverse complement strand
GTCCTCCTGGATGTGCGGCTGTCGTTGGAGGAGCATATCGCAGCCGTCTCCAGGGGGGCTTTCTATCAGGTCCGTCGTATCGCCCAATTGCGTCTCTTGATCTGAGCAAATCTAACAAGGGAAAATGGTCCCAATTCCAACCATTCCATTTCCAAGGCAAAATCATCCTAGTCATGCATAAGAGGACAGTTATCAGCAAGTTCAAATTTGTAGGACAAAAATGCACTACAAAATAGTTCACAATATGAGGCTGAAAACTGGCATGGGAAGAATTAGGAAAAGAAATAGTTCCCATTAAAATTCCTGTTGTAGTTGCATATCATCTAATATTAAAATATATTAGCATTCTTCATTTGTCTTTTACTTCTCTGTCATTGTAGCCTCTGTTGTTTTGCTCAATGTCAAGATCTTAATATTGTTAAGTCTTAAATGGAGAAGACAAAAAACAGAGTCTGGATATTTTCAACAGCTGGTTAATGCCTGAACAAGTCCCTGCAGTTTTCTTGGCAATTTTTTTTTTCCCAGACGTGGTTAGCCCTTGCCTCCTTTCTAGGATGAATGTGTGTGACACTGGCCCAAGGTCACCCAATTGACTTTGTGCCTAAGGAGGGACTAAAATTCAAAAGTCACCCAAGTTTTAGCCTGGTACATTAAACATTGCACCAAGCTGGCTCTCTTGATATAAATACTATGTAGGCTTTTCTTTTCTGTAGTGCATTCCACTGCAAATACTATGATAGGTTTTTTAAAAAAATAGTTGAAAAATGGACAAGAACCCAAGAGATTAAGTGATAAGTCCAATCACTGTAGCAGCTTTATTATGATTAGTCAATAGACAATGGCATGTTCAAAAATGGGGGGAAATAAAAAGTCAGATGAAAACAATTCATACTGTACTATCTTCATCTAGAATTTCAATGTTGTATATCATATTATATTCATAGTCATCTTTATGATTAAACCTATAGTTTAAACCTATAAACTACTCTTTCAATCTATTTAACCAACTTTTTCTTTAAGACACCAAGGAGCTGAAATGAAATCACATATGAGATCAGCAAGTAAAATACTTTTACTCTTACAATTATGTAAACCAAAGTACCTTTAACATTTCATTTATGAGCATCACATAGTTTTAATCCAAATGTTATTATTACTTGCTCTGCCGTCTGGCAGTACCTCATTTTGCCCCATTACTACTGAAGCACCATAAAAACGGCAGCTGACAACTCTGGCCTGCAGCCCAAATGGATTTCCGCCTTCCCACTCTGCATAAAAACATGAATAAGCATGATAGTTTCCCCAACTAGTTGCCATAGCTATTTTCTGTTAGAAGCACTATTACTAAAATATGCAAACTCCTATCCATTAAAATTGTCAGATACAAAAAGCATTTATTAAATTTGATACAAATATACTCAGTAACCACTGCACATTTATACTTGCAGCTTCTTCAATGTTTTTTGTTTGATTAATCTTTCATCTCAAGCACCACATTCATCTGTATATAAATTTTTTTGGGGAAAGTGTCAGTTGTAGCTAGGACAATAGTTCCCTCTCTGACTCATGCTCCCTTGTTACCTCCTTATATTTTTCTTCACACTCCCTCCCACTCCCTACTTCTATGGAAGAAGCAGAGTGAATTGGGGATGCAGGAATAGATTACTTTAGCCTTTATTTCCAAAACATGTAAAAGAATCTAATCAAGTTAACAAAATAATTAGTGACAAAAACCTGTTTGGCATAACATAATTCATAACATAACATAATTCATATAAAATGAAATACAAAGGCCAAAGACCTGGAAAATCTCAAGCTGATTTTGTTTGTTTGTTTAGAACACTGGCATCTACCAACTGGCATCTGACATGAAAAGTATTAAAAATTTCAGAACCTGAGAATATCTTTTGAGACAGAAATAATTTGAGTTCAGGAGGGGGTTTTTTTTACATAAGCATCTGCTGTTTTTCCCCAAATCCATATCTTTGGAAATGCAATCTAGAATTGGAGTGAGCTAAGAATTTTTTGAGGTTCCTAATCCTGTCAAATAGTTGAGAGAAAGCAAGTTAAAAGAAAGTCAGAAATCCTTGCTGATATACTTGAGCCGTTAGATTTTCTTTTTATCCACATTACACATATGGCAATTGAACGATGTATCTACTACACAGTTTACCTTTCACTGCTAGAAGAATGCTCATATTAGCAGCACCCACAAGGTATTGGTAATAAAAATCAAGATGGTGGCCACAAAAACAGGACCGAAGCTCTGCCTTTTTTGTACATGCAAAGTTGATAAATGTGCAAAAGCAGTGAGACTTTCCTCATTCAACCACAATCTCTGTCTTGAATTTTTTTGACTTCATTGGAAACCCTGCTGGCTCTGATCACGTGACAAAATTACAGATGTGACAAAAACCATGCCTATCTTCATTGTTTTTCTTTTAGAATTTTCTTTGTACTCACCAATTTACTTCCATCTAAAACTTGTTATTTGCAAGCATTTTCAACTGACCATTCTTAAATGCTTGTTTTCTTTATTCCAAACACATTTTTACTTCTCTTTTCTCCAGTTATAAAAGTTCCATATGAATTACTGCAGTTTCTGCCACTGGATTTACAACAATTTTACTTTTTAGTAATTTTCAATAATTTAGGATGAATTCCTATG
Source organism: Cerberus rynchops (assembly GCA_032468195.1). Lineage (NCBI taxonomy): Eukaryota > Metazoa > Chordata > Lepidosauria > Squamata > Homalopsidae > Cerberus > Cerberus rynchops. The sequence goes on along the minus strand of JANHFJ010004348.1, from coordinate 32,788 downwards.
TTCAAATTAAAAAGTTTTATTTCTCTTTTCAGCTCAGATGCCTACTGCATATTGCAATACATAGTACAGAGAATGGCACCATATTTTTACTTTTATTTTTAATTATTTTCCTTTGATAAAAACCTTTAGATTCTGCTGTGCTATTCTATGGAAAATATTATCGGAAAAACAAATTCATATAACATTTTATTACATATCCCAAGCAAAACATGATCCTATCAAAGAATTACTGTATCATTTATTCAAAAGGAAGTGGACATTTTTACTCTATAGCCATGATGGCGAACCTATGGCACAGATGCCACAGGTGGCACGCAGAGCCATCTTGTTGGGCACACAAGCTGTTGGCCAACTTACCTCCAGCTGAGCATGTACATATGATTGCACATGCATGCATTTGCTATTGGAGAGATCCAGCTGGTCTTCGGGCCTCTGCTGTGCATGCACGCAATTGCAGCAGGAAATCCAGCTGGTCTTTGGAGCTCTCCTATGCATGCACTTGCGATTGCTCGTGTGTGTGTGAGTCCCTATGTGCAGCACACGTGCATTGCACGTGCAAAAGCTGCATGTATGCACCAATGGTGCGGTTGAAAATTCAGCGCACGTGGAGGAGCCGCACGCAAGTGCAGATGGCACGCGCAAAGCACATACTTTTCGGCACTTGGTAAGTAAAAGATTCGCCACCACTGCCCTATAGTATTTTTAATAAGAGGCTGCTTTATAGTCAGGAAATAAAAGCAATGTGAATGATACTTAGCTACAAATAATACAAGCAAGTGGATAGAACAGAAACACAAAAAAGAAGACAAGCACTATGCTATAGTTTTTTCATTTAAAGATTCTATACAAATGTGTGGAAACCAGGATTAGAGAGATTAAACAGAAACTTATTCCTGTCTGAATGAAAAGTTACAGAAAACCTAAGTGCAATCAGTCCATATATTTGTTATCTCTGGGACATATTATACAGTATAAATGGGCAATCTATAGTTCTATGTAGGAGAAAATATGGCGTTCCTTTGAAGAAGTAAAACAAAGGAAAACATCCCTCTTCCCTAATTATTTTCCCAGGGAGTTAAAAATAATAAAACTGACAGATCAGCCATAAAAGATAGAAAGCCAAGGAATGATGATAAACCTAGAAGACATTAGGAGCAAGCATATGCTCTGGGAACCAAGGACAGTTTAAGATAAACCTCTTAAAATGAACCTCTAGAGCAGTGGTGGCTTACCGAATGCTCCCATGAACACATGAGCAATCGTGTGTGCATGCACAGGAGAGCTCTAAAGACCAGCTGGATTTCCTGCTGTAATTGCGTGCATGCACAGCAGATGCCCAAAGACCAGCTGGGTCTCTGCAATTTCGCATGCGTGCATGTGCAATCGCATGTGCATGCTCAGCTGAAAGTAAGTTGGCTGACAGCTTATGTGCTCAGCAAGATGGCTCTGCATGCTACCTGTGGCAACCATGCCATAGGTTCGCCATCACAACTCTAGAGTCTAAAAAGTAACTATGTTCATAGAATGCTGTCTCTGTTCTCTCACTAAACCATTGTCTTTGTAGTACTGCCCTCACTGTATCATAGAATCCACTCCCCAGCTGATCGCACTGACTCATAAATGACTGTTATATCCAATCAATTACTCTGCTATATCAAATCAGATGTATGCAGTATTAAACCTGTATAATTCTGCACAGAGAGGTTGCATCCTTGCCTTGCCTTATTCTTTACTGTGATTACTTGCCTTAGAACAGGAGTGTCAAACTCAATTTTCATTGAGGGCCACATCAGGGTTGTGTTTTGACACCAGGAGTGCGTTTCACACTCCTGCCTTAGAAAGAATTACTTGCCTTAGAAAAGCATTAAATAAGACAGCATTTCCAGTGATCCTATTACTTAAAGAAATTCTCACCTTTCTATATTAATTTGATAATGCTGGCCAGAAAATAAATAGAATTTGAGGGTGTGACCTTGCACTTAAGAATATATCAATAACTATTGAAATAAGACTGAGAAAATATTTGTACTACATTGATTTCTTTTATACTCTCTCATATCACAAATATGAGCTCATATATACCACCCATTTTTCAACTTCTCAGTTGAGTCAACCACATTATTTTGTTCTCACTGATTTAAGAGCACCAAGCTGAAAGCTTGACAAAGTAATGCTATCTATATCAATATGGAAGGGAAAAAAAGCACATATAAACTTTCAAAGTACTGAAAAGCAAAATCAGATCATTTTAATTTGATAAAACATTAAACTTATCTTTTTCTCTCCTATGATTTGGAAGAACTGGAGACTGGATTTAGATGGAAGAATACAGTTCTGCCAGTACAAAAGGCTGTACTCCAAATAACAACTCAACACCCCAGCCTTTAAGAATTCTACATACACTGCATAGAATTACAAAATTCAAATGTGAGTAGATCAATAGGTACCACTTTGGTGGGAATGTAGTAGTGTTCTGTACATCTTTGGCACATAGCCATGCTGGCCACATGAGCAGAGAAAATGTCTGTGGACAACACTAGCTCCATTGGCCCAGAAAAAGAGGTGAGCACTATGCCCTAGAGTCAGACATGAGTGGACAGGGAAATATAAATAGCCAAATGGCTATTTAGTGTGGTTCACTTAGTCTCCACTCCTACTGTACTTAGCAGAGGAATCCAAATTAAAGCATCCAAGACAGAGGAATGTCTAGGTTTATATAAACTCATTCAAAGAAGGACTGGGTAACTGGTTCCAGACAGTTTTTTCTAATGTTGAGTCAATCTGCTTTCTTGTAATTTCAACTGATTGTTATGGCTATTTTTCTTTATGACAACCTTCCAGGTATTTCAAAAGTCTTATCATATAGGACATATTCTGACACTGTCACATCAATAGGAGCTATTCCAGCAGTACCGGAAACATCTTTTTTTCATTTTAGTCCCTTCAATCTCTTTTCTAAGAATGGAAGCCTTAGAATGAATTAACTCTCAGCATAAGAAACTTTTCATACAGCTAAAATATTAACTGCTTAAGTAACCATTTGTGAATTCATACAAAAGGATTCTGTGATTACACAGAATTCTGGAACTATTTTATTTGGAACTTAACTTTTAGAAGGAGACAAAAATGGTTATCTAAAAATGATTGAAAACATCCAGTGATGGATTCCCCATAACAGGCTATTCCAATGCTTTCACAGTCAATAAATACTTTCTTAGTTTGGATTTCCTACTGATAAGCTTCAACCACTTGGTTCTGCCCACTGGAGCTCTGGAGAACCAATCCAAAATCTCTAATTTATGACAAAACTTCAAGTATTTACAGATGCCATCTTTTGGTTAAACATACTCAGTGCTTTTGACTGTTTTGTAAGATTTAGCCAACAGAAGTCTCTAGGGATGGTAAATATATAATTCCAAGAAAAGACACCACTCTGTGTGATTATGTGAAAGATTTGGGCCATTAGAAACTCTTAAAATATCTACAGAGAATCTAATTCCAAACATTGCACAGCCTTAGTATTTACTATGTACTCCGTAGATTACAAATACCATTTATAGTCAGTATGTTCACATGATAATTAGTTGTGACAAATCCTTCATCTATTATCCAACCTTAGTTTTATCTAACCCAATTAAACTTTATAGAAAACTATATTCTGTTGAGGAGAATGCTCCATGAGAGTTAATTTAGAAATTTGAAATTGTAATAACAGAAATTAATAAAATAACACTGTATCACCTTAATAGCTGATCTGAAGATTTCCCATCTATCTGGTAACCTATTAATAGAAGCAAGGGATATGCAAAATCTTCCATGCACAGAACATAGGTTGTTTGTGTCAACAGAAGATTTTGGTTAGAAATAAAGAAAAGGGGTAAAACTAAAGACATCATCAAGGAGATGGGGGGAGAAGAGTAAAATAAAAGAAAGGTGCTGGGAATATTGGAAGAGGGACAGAAGGGCTATCTGGATATGCCACACCTGAACTATGGACATTGAAGGCAGCAGCAAAGAGGCAAGAAAAGGAAAGCATTGGGGGTGGGGGTGGGGAGACAGGAAAGGACAAATTGGATATGCTGCGCTTGAAGCCAAATTAATTACTACTGTTCCTGTTGCTGTTGATGATGATGATAATGACACTGTCTTTGGCTTCAAGCACAGCATATCCAATCAGCCTAGCCATCTGTAATCCTCCCAGTGCTTTCCTTTCCCTACCGCTATTAGCTGTTGCCACTGGTATCCTTGGGTTAAGCAAAGACAGGCAGTGGGATGATGTGGGGAAGGCAAGCTGGCTGGTTATGCTTGCTTGAAGACAAGGAGGTGAACAGTAGCTCAGGAAGAAAGGGATATTGAGGTGCTGCAAAGATCAGCAGGCTGGCCATGCAGAGAAAGGAGGAGGAGAAAAGAAGGGGTGAGACCCTGCTTGCCTCACAAAAACCCTCCGAATCTTGATTTGTCCCAAGAACAACCAACATGTTCCAGTATCAGTTTTACCAAACCACAGACAACTCAGAATGATTTGCCAAAACTCTCATGTATTTATTTGGGTGTGAAACAAAATAACCCCTCTCTTCTATTCATGCACATCCGTATAAAGTGTCCACAGATCATTTCAACTAGTTGAACTTCAATTCCCCAAAGGGAGGGGGGGGTTAACTTCAATTCAATTGTGTCTGATTCTTGAGACTGTCTGGCCATGTTTTTTAGCAAGATTCTTCAGAAGAGCACTTGCCTTTTTTACAGGGTTGAGAATGATTGGCTCAAGGTCACCCAGCAGGCTTTGTACAAAACTGGAATTCATGATCTCCCAGTTTCTAGCCTGATGTCTTTACCATTGTGCCATGCAACATTTATTACTTGCAATTGTCTGCTGTGAACTGTGCACAGGCATCAGGAAGGGCATCTGGCCATTAAATACTCAGTTCCAATCAGTCGCCCCAATCCCACCCCGAAGCAAGGGAACTGCAGGGTCATTAAAAGAAAAAAACTGTGCAGAGCTTCATAAATAAAAAAAATATTCAAAACAGAACAACCATTGGACCTAATAATATCTGAAACATCATGAAACATTTCCTCTTCAGAAACATTTATACATGGAGTGAATGAACCATTCAGTAATACTCAGATTGAGAGGGGAGGACAATATTCCAGAAAAAAAAAAAACCAAAATGTTTTAGAAACAAACTGCTCAATTTTGCACACCTCTGTGCAAACTACTCGATCAAATTGGTTAAGGTAATACAATATACTAAATAAAAAACTAAAGAACTAATTATAACTCAGTGCAATGAAAGAAACTTTATGCTGCCTTGGAATATTGGGAGGATAATGTACAGTATATGGTTGAAATAGAGGATGAGATGAAATGTACTGCAGAATATTAATATTTAACGCTCTAAACATGTTCTCTACAAAACAACTAAATAGTCCTGTTCCTGACAGGAAGGTTTTTAATTCAAGGCAGACAGAACAAAGCTGCTCCAAAGAACTATTTTTGCTGTTATCAATGATTAAGGTGAACTATGATTTATATTAATATATTCTACTATTTTTATAATATGACTATTAGAAGTTAAAACCAAAGCCATTTATATCTTTCCTTTCATTTAAGGAGGGGAAGGCCACTTCAAAGAAATGGACAACAAAGCAAACCCCTGAGTTTTGCCCTGTTGCAGTGTGTTAAAGTCCACTCCCAAAGTTATCAGAATTAGATTCATCTTTGTATTTTGATAACAAGGATCCAGAAAGGAAACCTTATTGGCTCTGATGGCTCCCCTGTTTTATGTGGCTTTAAATCTTATTTATATACATCTAAGGAGGGAAAACCACATATTTAACAACTGCATATTAGTATGAAAATTTATACTTGAATTTACAACACATATTCTTAATTTATTACATTCCTGCTGTGAATGTTGTAACATACTTTAAAACACCATAGACTTTTATTTTCTTATCCTCAAGAAATATTTTTTCAGCTCCATTTGCAGGTAGGGCAATTTTAGACCCCTCTTTTTAAATACCGGTACGATTTTAGATTTTGACCACTAGTCGTATCTGTGAAAACCCCAATTGTGTTTGGTCCAGTGGTTAAGGCACTAGGCTAGAAAGCAAGAGATCATGAGTTCAAGTCCTGCCTTTACCATAAAAGCCAGCCTTGGGCCAGTCACTCTCTCTCAGCCCAACCCACATCATAGAGTTGTTGAGAGGAAAATATGAGAAGGAAGTTATGTTGTCTGTATTCCTATCCTTGAGTTATTTTATAATAACAACAATGTGGGGTAAAAATAAATAAAAAATGAAAGTAGGAGCCAAGCAACTCCTAATGATTTACAATGTCAAGATATTGGAAGATAACACCATTCTATGGCTGCACTGGTTCAGAGCACACCTTGAATACTGTATTTAGCTAATACAAAAAAGGATACTGAGGAACTGGAAAGAGGGCAGAGAAGAGCAACAAAGATGATTTTAATAGATTGGCTATTCCACTGATTTAATAAGTCTTGGAGGCTAAATCCCAGAAAAAACAGTTTGTAGGATTGGACATGCTTAGCCTAAAGAAGGTTGAGGAGAGACATGATAAAGTCTTCCAATATATGGACAGATGTCATAGGGCAGAGGGGTAGATTTATTTTCCAGGACACTGAAAGATAAGACAAAAATCAATGGGTGAAAACTTTACCGGAAGAGATCCAATTATTAAATCAATGGAATAACCAATCTACTAAAGTCATTGGCGTTCCATCACTAGAGATTTTCAAGATTCCTGCACTAGGCAATTGGCTTAGACTCCAGACCAATTATGGGTAGACCTTAGAAAAGCTATTTATTTATTAAATTTATATCCAACCTTTTCTCCAAAAATCTTGAGTCACATTCAGGGAGATCTTTCATTTTACCTCTACACAGGATCTGTGTTTTACTTTAAAATCTCAAGAATTATCCACTGGTTCTATACATTTACAGTTTAAGAATTCTGAAATGCAGCATTCATTTTCTGAGCAAAATTAATTTATCACACAAAAAGCAACTACATTTTGTTTACCTCAACCCTTTTCCATTTTTAATGCAATGATGGGTCATGTGCTACAATCATTGTTAAATAGGAATCAGAAATCCTTACTGATTTATAAAATAACCAGACATACGCTGTATTATATAGCTGTTATACTTGCTGATAATAGCTTACAGAAGAAGCATTGCTATACAGCTATTACAGTATTAATTCTGCATGTTCAATTTTATTTCCAAATTCAGAATCAAAAATTGGACCCTGCAACTTACTAGCAAAAATGGAAAAGGAATAAGCAAACCAACAAATATGCATACTTTCTGTTGGAAACAAGCTTATGAAAATAAGTTGTCCATGAAAATTTTACTTCTGAAAATAACAAATTCAATTACGGCTAGCCATGTATCCTGGATAGCTATGGTTTATAGCATGGGTTGGGAACCTTGGCTCTTTCATGACTCATGGACTTCAGGCTGGCTCAGGGATTCTGGGAGTTGAAGTCCATGAGTCA